>BQNB010056602.1:24060-38605 GCA_026074375.1 Tanacetum coccineum | reverse complement strand
ATTTTATAAACATCTCACAAAATTCAAATGTATTAAATTATGAAAATGTTCAATGTCCTGGCCTTTTTATGTCATACAAATTTAAAATGAATGTTCATTATTGTTTACAAGTTTTTAGACCTCTTCAAAATTTTATAAACATTTTCATAAACTACCAAGTTTTTAGACCTCTTCAAAATTTTATAAACATTTTCATAAACTACCAATTAGGGGTGGAAACGAGCCGAGCTACTCGTTAAAAGCTCGGGATCAGATCGGTAAAAAGCTCGAACGAGCCAAGCCTAAACAAGCTCGAGCCCGAGTTCAAGCATAAATTAGAGCTCATTTAATAAACGAGCTCGAGCCAATGCTTTTTATACAAAGCTCGGCTAGGCTCGCGAGCCTAAACGAGCTTTAGTAAACGAGCTCAAAAAAATAAACGAGCTCGAATAAGTAAGTCTACGAAGAGAAGCTTTATTTTTTTATAAGTGTATTACCAACGAGCCGAGCCCGAGCCGAGCTTGAGCTTTATATATTATACATGAGCCGAGCTCGAGCTCAACTCTTAAAGCTCAAAACAAGCCGAGCTCGAACCCGAGCTTTCTGAAATATAAACTAGCCGAGCTCGAGCTTTGGCAGGCTTGAGCTCGTTTCCACCCCCTAGATGACCTTAGTGTAATAAATAGATTGCGCACGTTTTTTTCATTTTCATTTTCTTTAAACACTAAATTAAAATTTAATTAATAATTTAAAAATATTGAATTAATAATTCAAATAAAATAAATAAACATTTAAAAAATTAAAAACTTAAACTAATAGTCTAAATTATATTTCTCTTTTATTTTCCGCTTTATCTCCAACACGGTCTCTCGTTATCTTTCGGTCAAATGGTCATTGACAATATGATAGAACATGAGGTCGTTGTCCTCTTCTTTTTATTATTAAAAGATAAACATTTAACACTGCTTCAACTCCAAATAACAATCACAGGCTTTCTTCTTTCTGGAAAAGAAACTCGATTTGGCGTTTTCCATTCATCGACTAATTGATCAACAAGAGGTGTGGTAGCAGCAACGGAAGATTCTGAAGGAACGGAGGAGGATGACTTTTTCTTCTTAGCTTTGTCCCGACCCGTTGGTCGAACTTCCCGAACATTTTCCTCTTTGAATCAGTCGCGTCCTCGTTGAGATTAAAACCACCGTGTGCTGAGTCTAATGTGGCGTGTTAGGTGGTTTTCGATGTCTTTGATTTTTTGAGAGCAGCTTTTTGGTTTTGTAAAATTATGGAATTTCTAACTCTTTCCAGTTTTTATGTTCTCTCAAAAGTTTTCACGGCTCAGTAACTCTGTCAGGTCTAAATATGTGTAACCAACATTGTCTTTTTAAGTTGACTACTTTGCTAATACCTTTGTCGCTCAAGTTGAGGTTGTAGATGCGACTGAGAATGCTCTCAAGAGTTGGACCAAACCCTTTACTTCAGGTTCGTCAACAAGCGTTTTTTATACCATTTCCCGGGGTATGATGATTGTTGGATTATTATTTCTTTATTTACCGATATTTGTAAACTGTGCGAAATATGAGTCAGGCCACAAAGGGAATTGTACGTTTTTGGTATATATGATGTCCGATTATCATCAGCTGCACACAGTAGTTTCGGTGTGCGGAAGGTAGGAAAATAGGAAATAGGTTGTCTACGAAGACTACATGTGGGGTTTGTGTTCAGATCCACGTAGTTATGGTAGATAACCTCTATACTATTTTCCCATCCTTTTCACACCGACACCACTGCTTCCAGTTGCGTTCTTATTCTGAATACAACAACGTGCAATTTCTCAGGTTTCCGTTTCTTAGATTGTCTGCTGAAGTGATGCATACTTTGCGTTAAACCCGTGCAGAGCCTCTAGCTCAGGTTCCTTACCACTCGTTGGAAAGTCAGGTGTCTATGGGTTAGCATGAAAACATGTTGTGTCATTTGTGTGATTGCAGTCGTATCATTTAGCCGACCACGCTTCCCTATATTAATCAAAGTGATAACTTCCGACGAGAGCCCTCTTTAAAGCTCTTACTTAATAGGGACACCTGATCTTATGGGAACCTTTGACAAGAAGTTTAAAATATATTTAGAAAAAATTTAGTGTAGACTTTAGAGTAATTAAATTGTATAATTAACTCTTATGATGATCCTAAACTTCTGACGGTGGTTTCGTCCTTTTGCGACTCCTCGTTCATGATTCTTGTAGGATAAGTTGTTCATATTAAGTAACAGCTTTCGACGAGAGCCTCGTTTAATGCTCTTACTTAATAGGGGCATTTGATCTTGCAAGAACCTTTAACAGAGAGCTAGCAAATGACGTGAAACTGTCAAAAAATATGACAGTGGCGATAAAAGTGATAAATGTATTTTTTTGTGGGGTGTATTAGTACCCTTATTTTTTCTTAGCTACTATCATCCAGATCGATAAAAAGTCAATATTATTGATAAAATGCACCTACTTAAAGAGGTATAGAAAATTGAAGAGGAGGTCGTGAAACTAAAGTTTCTGGTAGCAACTTTATGTCCACAAGCCGTCTCCCTATTTTTTCCTACTTGCTTTTATTCCACCGTGATTAAATCCACTGTATTGATGGCTTTTTGTCCGTTTGAACGTTGATTCTTATCAGATGATAGTGTTACGAATACTTCCTATGAAAATTAAAATACATTTATCACTTTTAGTGTCACTGTCAATCGTCAAAAAGGTTCTGCAAATTAGGGATGTTGAATCGGTTTCGGTTATCAGGTAGAGTTTTTCCGGTTCGTGGTGTTCGTGTCTATTTATTTATTGGGTTAACCAGTGAAACTGAACTCTAGAGCAAAACTGAGACAATTGCAATACCGAACCAAATCTGAATCCCGGTTCGGTTCCTCGGGTTGACCCAGTAACCCGAATTTCCCCTATTATATTTTTAAAAAAAATAATATTACATTAAATATTTAAAAGAACAATAAATTCAAGCATAAAAGTGGGTATTTTATATTAATGGCGTATCATAATACTATATAATATATAAATATATACATTATCAATAATATATATATATATAATCTATATATATATATATTTTATATATTCTCGGGTAACAGACAGATTTCCTGTAAATCAAATTACACCAAAAATAAACGATGAAGTTACAAATAATACGGAATGAAGTCCCTTATCTCAACATCCAAAAGATGATTCTACCATTTACAAGCAACTACCGTGCTACTAACTAACTCCCTACTAAGAATACATGCCATCTTCAATGAACTAACCTAAGCGCAAGTTCGATAAAACTCCTAAGACGATAATATATCAATATCATATTGGATTACAACAAAATCACATTTTCCCGGTAATCATTCACTTGAGTCATGCCGTCCGTCATACCATCCAAAACTTTACCATCCGAATGGTTTCTAAAAATCAAAAACCGAAATTTTTCGGTTCGGTTTCGGTTTTATACAAAAACCGAACCAAACCGAACCAAACCGAACCATGCTCACCCCTAGCATAAACCACCTTAGGCACATATTATTTTCAAGAACTTCCAAATAGCCTTCGCGGCTAACTTCCATAGAAACGAACCCAAAGACAACCTTGTAGGACTCCTCCAGATAACACACGCCATATATATAAATATATAAAATATATATATTTATATAAATTCGGTTTTTACTTCAGATTGTCAAACCCGTATCCAACCCGAGAACCGAATTAGTAGTTCGGTTCGGTTCGTTTTGGTAAATTCAGTTCGGTTTATTTTCGGTTCTGTTCCTTTTCGGTTTTCAGTTTTTCCGGTTTTTCTGCTGCCCCTAGTTGCAAATCATTGTTATGTTTTATAGCTTCGACGACAATTATGTTTTATCGCCGAACCATTGAATTTGTAAAAACAGCGAACAACGGTCTCCGCAACGAAGCGTGACAGCCTATTTACTCGTTGTATTATCAATATTCTTGTTTTCATATTTATTTTTTGAAAGGCCTTGTGTTCGTATTTTAAATATAAGTTTATAAACTTAGCGGATAACTTATGAACTTTGTTTCTAAAACTATATCAAAAACCCCGAGATTGCAAAGTAATAAAATTATAGAAATGCCTTTGATATGTTGGTTAGTTTAATATCGTAATGCAAGGAGATTATTGAGGGAACGTGTATTTGGTGCCAATATACTTTTGACTATGTCAATTGGTAGGTTATATCAAAGAATTAAAGAAAAAAATGGAGGGACTTTACAATAGTTTGGCGCCAACTACTATGACATTATATTATGTTAAATAAACACATTTGTTAGCAGGTTCTACTTAATAAATTTTAAAAAAAATTATTGGAGGGACATATAACCTTGTGTCGCCACACTTTGTACATTCAAAAAAAAACAATCTTGGCTTTATATGATGCTAATATATAAAACTGATACGAGTTTCACGTAGAATATAAGGAAATTCATTATAACCACATATGACCAAATGATATTCACCGCGATCCATAACGAGCTGTTATGAAACCTGTCATGATTCGCTACATCATCAACGACAAATAACACACTCGAACTAGTTAAGAAAATTAAGACCCATTCATCTTGGTCAATGACAATATAATGGTATTTCCATAATTTTGGTGCACCGGAAAAAGAGTCATGATAAACAATCATCTTATAAAAGAGGGCGCTAAGACCGGGTGTTTATACGAAACACGAAGTCTATGTTAAGAAAACGTAAAAACCCTTATCAAAATTAATTGGGTTTAAAGACCGGTTTTCTACAACGGGACCAATTTCTATGCGTTTTAGACATAAGAGACTATTTTTTTTAAGAAACCCGGTATATATGCCACCCATGCCCCTACTTATTACCTTTAGGAACTGGTTTTTTCAGAACCGGTCTCTATTAGGAGATGTTCATGGCCTTTTGTGTAGTAGTGTCTCCTCTACGGTTTCTGAAGACAAGAGGGTAATGCTTTGTTTGGATTTCAAGATTTGTGCTTAAGACAAGAACTTCTCGAGTATATGTGCGTACACGACAATGATGCTTCCGAGAGTTCGAAACCATCATGGGGGAAAATGTGTACATCCGGGACTTAGTTGACTTTGATGTTACCATGTCAACTTCCAGGGGGAAGTAGTGTATACTACTTTACTTAGTATGGTTTATGAAGTATACTGCATACGTGAGAAGAATTGTTGCTGATTTCTCGCATGCACCCCCGAACGAATATTCACCAAGCCCTAATGACAAGAAGCAGTAGTATTTGGTGTGGTTTTTCTTCTACATAATTCCGCTGTGCACTTAATGACATATAGAAGACTGTTCGAGCTACATCAAAGTTTCAGAATCTGCTCAAGATAGGGATGTTGGTTTGGGGGGAAGCTGATTCAGAAACTTCGCCAAAAAGGAGTCTATGAAGAAAGCTTTTCAAGACATGCTGCATGGATTGGGGGGAAGTTAATCCAACTCATGCATACTACAATGGTTCCAGAACAAGTAAAGACAATGAAGATCCAAGCTGGAATACAAGTTTCAAGACCAAGAGAACTCAGAAGACAACTTCAGCTTTGGAAGCGCTTTGGAAGACTTTATTTAATTGTATTTGTACTTGTTAGGAACGTTGTAAGTAATTCCGTATGTGTCCACATATTGGGGGAAGATTGTTAGCCTTAAAATATGGTGACAAACACGGAATTACATTAGTTTATTTATAGCGTGTCACATAGGGACTAATAATGACTATTTTACGATAGTTATGTGGCACTAGGACTATAAATACCCCCTCCATACTTCCATGGAAGGGTGAAGTTTACTTTTGTAAAAGTGTGTGTGTGTGTGTGTTTTCTCTCTAACATACACACTCTTCCCATCTCTTTAACCTTTCAACTCTAATAAAATGGCTACACATCTATTTCATTTTATCCAACCCCATATCAGTTTTAATCCCTGATATTATATGTCATTTATACTCTACAGCTAGACACCTGAATAATACATCCTTTTATTTCTATTGGTAGTTATCTACTCCTTTCTCATGATTAGCCCTATTCAATAGCTTTCACACATGTACTCTTCCTCTATTTCACCATGCTACGTGTCAATTGCCGATAACCCTATATATACAGTCATGCTGCAGTTACTTTCCAGTACCATCCCTACTTTCCAATACCATCCATTTCTTATAGCTTCAAGCATGGATCAGGGTGATAAGGTTAGCAACCTTTGGGTTACAATCACGAGTGAAAATGTTGCCATTACTTTTGATGGTAAGTCTTTTTACAAGCCATAAACATTTTTAGTCTTCATGCACTTGTTTTATGTTTGGTTCTATTTTTTAGCATCTTACGTGTAATATTGTTGTGACCATGTGCAACTGATTATGTTGTCAGGAGTACTATCAAGCGTTGGTTACCATAGCGGCGGCAAAGAGAGTTCGGTCCGTGCAAGATATCAATGGCTACTTATCCGGACCAATGCCTTATAATGGTGGTGTCAAGATTGAGGAGGTCTATGATGATGCAAGTGTTCAGTGACAGTCTTGGTTGCCACAAATCACGCCAAGCGTGGCCGAGCCATATGAAGGTATGGGGCTATCGTTGTACCCCGGTGCTAACTCTATAGCCAGTTGGTACCCTTTGATTATGGGTTAACTATGGACCCGTGGGAGATACGAGCCATTCTTCTGGTTTCGAGGAGCGTCACCACTCTTTACTTGTAGTGAATGAGGAACTTAGTATTCTCATGGGAGACTTAAGGAGGAAGAGAGGTGCGAGCGAACATTGTTGCAACGAACTGAACGTTATGCTGGATGCTCGTGATGGGGATAACTTTTTGCAACGTCATGAGATTGACCGTCTCGTTGGTGAAAACAGAGACTTGCGGGCTCATATCGGTTCGTTGGAGTTTGAGATCACTCGTCTTCGTGGGGAGCTTGAGGGTGGTTATTACTGATATGCTCGACGGACAATGGATGTTGTCAGTTGTGTTTACATGTAGCTAATTTTCTTTGTATAGTATGGCTACTAACTCGAATATGTATCTTTTTGCTTTCATCGTTGAAATAACTAGTCGAGCTTGTATAAGGTGTGTCTTTAGATGTACACGTATAAGGCCGTCGACTATATGCAGTTTCAGTTTTAAGTATGAAGTTATAAAGGTATGATATTAAGTTATATTTTATGTTCCTTGCCCATAGCAAAGCAATTGTTTAGTACTTTTACTTCTTTAGAGAAAATCGTTTCTATGGCTCTACTGGTTGATGTAATGCTCAAAAGAGGTTGCTAGATTCCTCCCATAAGCTGAAATAAGTCATATAATTACTTGACTTGAGAATTTAACAGGTCCATGCTCAATATTTTGAGAAGCGTAGTTAAATGATCATATGATTGAATGCTTTAAACTCTCATTATGACAGTTGCTTATTGCATAAATAATTTGTTTTTTTTTGTAGTTATACGTTGGAGGGTAAATTGGTATAGGCTGGCTGGGTAATTGTTTCTTTCACCTATATCATAGATGTAGCGTATTTGGGTAATTGTTTTATAGATAAAGAATACTCCTTCATGATTATGATTTTAGTTTTTGCACCACGACCCATGAATTCTTGTGATGAATGTTTGATGAGGAGTATGTCACTATAAATCTTATGGTCGTCGTTCTGCTTTGTGAAGATGTTTCCTTTCTTTTTTTATTATTATTAACATATAGGTCTCTTCGACATATGTTATTTGTGCGACGCACGTTTTTGTGTTGATAGCTATCGTATCCAGGTTGTTGTTTCGTGTGTAGTCACGAAGATATACATGTTGATGTATATGGTACGTTCCTATAATGTCGAAACGGTGATGCATCACGTTGGCTTTTTTTGTAGCCATAAGTACTTTTTTTATTCATACCAATAATTTACAAAACAAGTTAGACTCGTACATTTTCTTTATTGTCTTGGCAAACAGAGGTCACATATTTGAGCAATAATTTATTTATACACATATGACAAGTGTGCCAAGTTACGTTGTGCTTTATTTGTCTTCTTAAAATCGGAACTTTCGTAGGTTGCTGATATGGCACGTCCTTGGAATAGGGCGACCATTCATGTCGGCTAGGATGTACGTTCCTGCGCATTTGGTGCCTGTTACTTGGTATGGCCCTTCCCAGTTTTGGTCTAACTTTCTTTGCCCCTCTTGTCTACTTGCCTCGTTTTTTTCTTAGAACGAAATCACCAATTTTAAATTGGTAGTGCTTCACTTTGCTGTTGTAGTATCTTTTTGTCTGTGTTTTGTACCCTGCATTCCGCAATGAGGCCATCTCTCGTTTTTCTTCGAACAAGTCAAGGTTGAGGCGAAGGTTCGCGTCATTTGTGGTTGGGTCAAAGTTGCTGATGGTAATACAGCTTCTGAGCCATAGACTATGCTGAAAGGTGTGCATCCATTTCCTACACGAGCCGTTGTTTGATATTCCCAAAGAACATTTGGCAATTCTTTGACCCATCGCCCTTTAGCTTTTTTGAGCCTTGCCTTTAAGCCTTGTAGTACCGTTCGATTAGTGACCTCGGTCTGTCCGTTGGCCTATGGGTGAGCTACCGAAGTGAAATTTTGTTTGATTTTAAGTTCCTCACACCATTCTTGAAAAGGGTTGTTGGAAAACTACTTCTCATTGTCACTGACGATCATTCCTAGGATCTCAAAACGACACACAACGTTGCGCCAAACGAATTGTAATATCCTTTGGCCAGTTATTGTTGCTACTGGCTCGGCCTCTACCCATTTTGTAAAATAGTCGATGATGACTATCAGGAATTTGACTCGCCTTGGAGCTTCTGGGAATGGTCCCACTATGTCGATTCCCCATTGGTAGAAGGGCCAAAGGCTTGATATGCTTATTAGTTCACATTGTGGTTGTCGTATCGTTGGTGCATGGTGCCGACACTTTTCACATGTTTCTATAATTTTTGTAACATTGTAGGCCAATAGTATCCAAGCCTTGCGATCTTTTGAGCAATGCTCCTTGCTCCTGCATGTGCACCACATGATCTGAAGTGGGCCTCATGTAAGACATAGTTTGCTTGTTCAGGTCTAACACATCTTAGCCATAGGGTTAGATATCCTTTCCTGTAAAGCACATCATGCTTGAGAGAATATTGTGGTGCTTTAATCCTTATTTTCCTTGCTTTTGTGGGGTCGTTTGGCAAGGTTCCATTGGTTAAGTAATCTATGATCGGATCCATCCACGTAGGACTTGTCTCTTCGACGGTGTTCACGACTTTGACATCTATGCTTCTGCACAGGATGATTTCGACCAAAACACTTTTTGTTAAGTGAGAAAAAGATGAGGATGCCAATTTACTTAAAGCATCAGTACGTTTATTCTTTGAGCGAGGGATTTGCGTTATTATGAAGCTGCAAAAATGCTTTTGTAATTCTTGGACTTTTGACAAGTATCTTTTCATTAGTTCTTCACTGGCTTCATATAACCCTTTTACTTGGTTGGTAATCAAGAGAGAGTCTAGCTCTAGTCCCGCTACAAGGGCTTCATATTCAGCCTCGTTATTGGAGGTTCTAAAGTTAAATCGGAGAGTGTAAGTTACCTCTCGGCCGTCTGGGTCAGTCAAGATTAGTCCTGCCTCGGATCCTTCTATGCTAGATGCACTGTCAGTGAATAGGGTCCATGCAGGCCCGTCACTTTTCCCTGACATGTTGGTGTTATCTCCTTGGGAGAGTTGTTGAGCATAGGAGACTCAACTAGGAAGTCTGCAAGAATTTGTCCTTTAATTGTTGAACGAGGCTTGTATATTATCTCATGTTCTCCAAGCTCAATGGCCCATTTGGCTAGACGTCTTGAGTTCTAAGGTTTTAAAAGGACTTGTCGGATTGGTTGACCAGTTACGACACATACTGTATGTGCTTGAAAATAACGGCGCAACCGTCAGGCCGCGTGTACTAGGGCGAGAGCTACTTTCTCATGGTTAGGGTAGTTGACCTCTGATCCTTGTAATGCTCTATTGACAAAGTATATTGTTTTTGCATGTTTCCCCTGTCTGTTAGGAGGACCGCACTTATGGCTTCGGTAGCTGCTACTAGGTATAGGACAAGCGTCTCTCCTGGATTTGGTATTGTTAGGGCCGGTAGGGACTAAATGTGGGTTTTTAATTCTTGGAAGGCTTCCTCTGCTTCAGTACTCCACTAGAAATCCTTTTTGTTAAGACAACCTTTCAGCGTCTTGAAGAATGTTAATGACCTTTCTGCCGACTTTGCCAAAAAGTGCCCTAGTGCTGCGAGTTTTCCATTAAGTGCCTGGACTTCACGTAAGGTTCTCAGAGAGGCTATGTTTATTATGGCCTGAACTTTTTCTGGGTTTGCTTGGATTCCTTCGTTAGTTATCATGTACCCTAAAAATTGTCCTGCTTCTACCCCAAATGTGCACTTTCTTGGGTTGAGCTTCATATTGGCTTTACGTAATGTATCAAAATTTTTGGCAATATCCGATATTAAGTTGCTCTTATTCTTGCTTTTTATTACCATGTCATCGACATATATCTTAATGTTTCTACCCAATTGATTGGCAAACACTTTATCCATTAGCCGTTGGTAAGTGGCTCCATTATTCTTTAGTCCAAACGACATCTTCTCATAGCATAACGTCCCTTGCTCTGTGTGAAACGACGTTTGTTCTTCATCTTCTTTGGCCATGCATATCTGATGATAACCTTTGTATGCATCTAGGAAACATTTTAGCTTGAACCCTTCCAAGGACTCTATCTTCTGGTCTATTTTTTTAGGTAAAGGGTTACCCCGGTAAAGTATATTAAAACCAAAAAATTTAAGTACAAATGGAATGTGGCCGAAGCACCACATTAACCTCAAGCTAAACAGCTTGATAAACACCTAAAACTAGTGCTTATGACATGCCATAAACACTTACAACTCTAGAGACAACTAATTGCAACTAGAACAAATGACACAAAAAAACAAGCTAACCAGCGGCCATCATGAAGGATGAACTTCCACCTGTTTTTAAATTATAAATTAGCCGTTTCATCATATATATTTTTGACATCTTCTTCTACATCTTCTTCTTCATCTTCTTCTTCATCATTCAAGGCAGAATAAGAATTTGACGTAGCGATATTAGCGTTCTTAGAAGAACCTATAGTCTTCAACATAGATGACGATTTAGATGCATTACCCATATAAGTAGCCCCCTTGTTTGGTGCGCTTATAGTCGCCTTCGACTCATATCTAACATTTGGTTTAACCGAAGGACTGGTATGTGCCTAAATACACATACCTTTGACCTTTAAAACCGGACTTAAATGACCAAAAAAGTACCAAAAATACTTTGTATTTGTATGTTTTCATCTATATTGTGCAGGAAATGGATATCCGAGAAAAAGACGAAAAATCAGGCCAAAACGGACAAAACCGAGCACGGAATGGAAGAGCGTGAAAAGACAAAGTCAAAATCAAAGTCAAAGACCAAAAAGTCAAAGTCAAGGTCAACCCCGACAAAGTCAGCAGTCAAAGTCAAAGCCGAAAACGAAGAAATGTTAAATGGGCCCACCCGTACCCATCTAATGGGCCGGATCAACCCATTTATACATTATGAAGACCAAAAGCCCATTACTTCTTTATTTATATAAACCGGCCCAATGACAATATAAATGGCCCAAATCACTTAACAGAGTTAAGTCCCAAAACCCTTAACCCTTGCTTTCGTTAGTCCACAAAGGACTATTGTTGCAGTTACAACATATACAATGGAGGACTATTCCTGTCAACCCCATAAAGTTTAATACACAACAAGGACTTCTATTGCAATACCATATATATCATTGAGGGGCTAAACCTGTAAAACCCTCAAACTTTTACCTAGTTTAACATAAACCAATTTTTCCCGCCATTGCCCTGTTCACCTCCCCTGTCCCCCCACCTCGGTTACTGTTCACCCCAGTCTAAACCCATCACTATCCCATTCTCAACCCCACACCACTAACCTCTTGTACACCTTGGCAATCCTAGAAAACGCCATTGGTTGGAGGAAGATGACAACATGATCAAGGGTTTTGATTGATTGACTTTGGGACAAAGGTAATTCAATGGCCAAGATCAACTTTGGTTTCTACTCACACAACAAACATAAGGCTGAGCTCTCTCTATGAAGAAACACAAGAGAACCTTAGAACCTTAGTATAAATAGTAGACAGCTTGTAGCTTATTAGTTTTGCCAAATTTTTGTCTAAGTCAAAAGCTTGTAAACAACAATTTGTACCATTTTTATTAATGCAATTTACTTTTCATGTCATTTTAATATCTGTTATTTAAATACTTGCACTTTAATTTTTTAAGTTAATTTTTAAGTTTTAATTTAATCATTGTCATTTTACTTTTATTGTCATTGAACTACTGTTTTTAAGCTCTTGTTTAAGCTTTTGAGACATCAAAAGCTTTTATAAAAGTCTGTTTTCATTTCTGTCCTAAAAAATCAAAAATCACAAAAAAGGTCACCCCTCAAATACCTTAGCTTATTGGAAGAAAAGCTAGCCTTAGAAGAGCTTTTAAGACCCCACTAGCTTGTCTTTGACAAGCTAGAGCTTGTAGAATCCTTTGTTTGCCCTTTTTTGAGCAAGGGTACTTGTGAGTTTGCCTAATTTTTCCATTTTCTTACTTTTTGCTTATTTACTGTTCTTATGCTTATTGGTGCTTATTTCCTGCTTTGTTGTGCTTATTTATGTACTTTTATGCTTACTAGTCTTTACTTGTTGCTTTGATGTTATTTATTTGAGTTTTATGCAAATCTGCCTTATTTGCCTTGTAAACTGCTTATTTCCTTATTGCTTAATTTAGTGCTTATTCATGTGCTGTTTGTGCCTATTATTGCTTAACTTTGCATTGTTGACAACTGTTTTCACAAAACTTTGCTTAAATCCACCAAAATCAGTTTTAAAAAGTTCTTTGAAAACTTAAAGGGGTGTTTGGGTCAAGGGTGAAAAAAGGGTCAAATTGGTTTGGGTCACTTGGCCACCTTTGGCCAGCCTTTTTTAAGCTTTCCTTAATCTTATTTCAAAATTTTTAAGGTCTTAAGTTGGTTTTTAAGTTATTTTCTAAAGGGTATTTTTGAAACTGTAGTGACAAATAGTCTCACAAGTGCTTAATTGATTTGGCCTTCTAAACCCGCTTTTTCAAGTTATTTTAGTGTTGGTTTTATGTGTCAATAGCAGTAGTTAAGTTTTCTTTTGGTTTGCTTTAGCTTTGGTCAGTCTGTCAACTCTTCTTTTAAGTCAAGTTTTAGTCTCAAAAGCCCTTTTTCACACACGATTATCAGATCCTCAAAGTTGTTTTTAAGTCTTGCCTTTTGAGCATAAGCTCATTTTAGGCCAAACTAAATCTGTTTTGACTTAGTTTTTAGATTGGAGCTTAATTTGTAGCTTATTTGGGTGCCTGCATTAGCCCACTTGTTTTTTTTAAGAAAACCAAAAAGAAGGGTGCATCTGTGACAGCCACTTTTACAAGCCTTTTTAATTGCTTATTTGTTTTTCAAACTTTTTGTTATTTGATTTTTTAGAAAGCCCTTTGGTTAGGCTTTAAGCTCATATAAGCCTTAAGCCCATAAGGATCCACTTAGGTGCTTAAAATTAAGCCCAAATGTGGTTCCCTGGGCTGTTTTTCTGCCTATATTAGCCCTTTGCTAATTTGTCATTTCTTTTGCTTTTCTGCTTAATCTCCTTAGCTTATCTTTGTTCATTTTGCTTTGTAGGTGTAGTTGACCATTTGTGTTTGCTTATTTAGTTGTTTGTTGAGCTTATTGTGTTTAGAAAAGCCAACAGTTAAGCAATTTAGCTTACTTGAATTTTCAGCTTTTCTAGCTTATACTCTTATTAGCTTATTTTAGTTTGTAGGAGCTTATTAGGTGTAGACCCTCATTTGTTTTTGCTTATTTCTCATTTGCCTTAGCTTATTTTGCCTTTATAAGCCTAGCAGTTTAGCTTATATAGTCCTTAGAGTAAAATAGCATTCTGTCCTTTTTTTAAGCTTTTTCTAGCTTATTTTTGAGTTATAAAAAATTTGTCTTTTTTAAGTTTGCTTAATTTTGTCTGTTTTATAAGTTTTTTTTTTAAAAAGAAAAAAATATATTTTTTTTAAAAAGGGAAGCCAAGGATTCGAACCCTGGACCTCCCCTTTAACACACAAGCATATTTAACATCACACACGCTCACCATCGGTACCAGTAGGACCATCTGGGCATAACTGGTACCACTTAATTTATATACACATTTTTTTCCTTTTAGCTTATTACTCTTTACTGTTTATTTTCGGCTTATTCAATAAGCCATTTTTCAAACTTTTATTTTTCTTAGATAGCCCGTAACTTAAGCTACTTTTCTGTATTTTTTCAGATTTTTCCATTAAAGTTTAGTATTTTTAAACAATTTTTCTTTTCAAAACCGTTTTTAATTCATTAAAAATTAAATAAAAATAAAAAAAATATATAAATTTTATTAGAAAATTTTCTTTTATTATTTAGCACTTAGGAAAATTAATTTTGCATCCATAGGGTTTAAATTT
>BQNB010056602.1:0-21157 GCA_026074375.1 Tanacetum coccineum | reverse complement strand
ATTCCATACTTGTCTCTGAACACCACGGCCCGTAGGGAGTCAAGAATCTTGTAATCATGTATGAACTCGAGACCTGTAGCTTCCCAGCGAGGTTTGGTGAGGTTTAGCTGAGTCTGGTAACTCTCTATACCGAGCTGGAAGTCGTCTACCCGTTTTCTGATAACCAAATTCCTTATCCATAAGTTGATGACAGTAGAGAGAATCTTCTTGTCTTTGGGCGGTAGGTGGTTCAGGTGACCTTGAAGATTTAGCAAGTACAAGTCTTCAAAGTCACTCGGGTACATATCTTTGAAGTCGCTTTCAGCAATAGTTTATTCCTGATTATCTGCTCTTCGAAGAACTATCTTTTTCATGTAATCATACCCGTAAAGGGAAAAGACCTCAATTCTGACGACACTTAGGATTCTCATGTGAGTCCTGTCAATAGCTCTTCGGTTGGTGGCAGTTGAGTGTAGGTCGATGTAGAATTGCTGTCTCTTGAACCACCAGTAAGAGATACCATATGATGTAATCATACCCGTAAAGGGAAAAGACCTCAATTCTGACGACACTTAGGATTCTCATGTGAGTCCAGTCAATAGCTCTTCGGTTGGTGGCAGTTGAGTGTAGGTCGATGTAGAATTGCTGTCTCTTGAACCACCAGTGAGAGATACCATATGATGCTGAGATGTCATACATATACTCTTCTTCAACCCACATCTGATCAGGTACCATCTGTTCTAGCCCAGCATCAGGATAAGATGCAGCTTTCATATTTGTGATTGACAACCCAAGTCTGTCACCCTTATGGCCAAATCGTAGATACTCCAAGTCTTTGTTGAAGAATAATTTAGTCTGAATCGTGACCTGACCTGGAGGACCACCCAATGGGAGTGGTCTGCTGACATTATACCTGAGTAATCCTTCGTCCACTTGATTAGGCAGAAGCTTGTGACATTCCTCCATCTGAAATTGTAGACGAATCACGTTAAGATAGAAGGCTTTGACCACTTCATAAGCAGGACCTTCCAAATGTTCCGGTGTAAGCTTTGTGATTCCTTGCTTCTTGCAGAACCAATCAATGAACACTCTAATATCACCGGTCTGTGAAAGCAGAGAGTTCTCCGATGGAGGTACGAAGCTAGAGGCCAAAGCAGATGCCCAGTTGTTATTGGTAACGGGCATACTTGATGAAGGAATGGACCAGGCCGGTTCAGGGTCGCGGGTCTTTTTTTTTGGAAAGAGGTTTAAACTATTCCTGATTCAGACTCACTTTGGGAATGTGCATACTGCCGCTATCTTCATCGTCAGACCCTATATCCTGAGCTTCAAAGTCTGGCTCTTCATGCATAAGTACGTCTTCAGGAACATATGAAGCAGCGGGCATGATTCTGGATGTGGTCGTTGTCCAGGCTGTGTATGCTGTTGAGGCAGCTGTCTTGGATGAGGCTAGAGTAGCAGAGCTGTAAGACTGATCACCTTGATTGGTTGTTGAAGATGGTGGTGGTGGAGGAGGATCTTGAGCGGAATCAGAGGTTCCTGTTGGACCGGAAGCCCCTGATGCACCCGACGGTGGTGAAGGAGGCGACCCAGGCGGGGTTTTCGGTGAATCCTGCTTATTTTTCTTCTTTGTTCGCTCCTCAGCCTTGTCTGCATCAAATTGCTCACTTTCATCATGAATGATAGATTTCTGTAATGCTTCAAAAGCCATCTTGTGATCCTCATGTCCCTTGTCATAATTCTCCTCCAACATGCGTTGAAGTAGAATCTCCTTCATGTCAGACGTAGGGAGATCCTTGAAGCGAGCATGAAGAGGGCTCTCATTGCATGCTGAACTGATGCGGTAACCACCTCTTTCACCGATTCCTCGATTTTTCGGTCAATCTCCTGCGAGTCTATAAATTCTACTGCCTGCTCTCTGATCAATCTAGACAAGTCTTGAGTCTCCAATTGGTGGATCATGTTACCTTGCTTGTCTAGCCTTTCCTCCAGGGCTTGATTTGCATCCACCAGATCTTCTATATTCTGTTCCAGCTGACCAATCGTCTGAGTTAAGATCGAGGTTGAGACGTCTTGTTGTGGTTGAGGTGGTGGTGGTAGAACAGTTGTTGTTGTTGTTGTTTTAGTGACCTTTGCTATTGTTGTAGGCATAGATGCGAGAACCATTATGGAATCGGATTAAGGGTCGGTGATATCTATTACTAGAGTGGTCATTAACGGGACAGACGAGGTATCCTGATAAATGGGAACCGTCACCATAGATTGGACCTCCGCTTCAGTATTGGTCTTTTCTGGTTCGTCTTCTTGTGACTTCTCTACAAGGAACTGATCTGTGAAGCTGAGATCCTTGCCGAGGTTTTTCATAGAGGACAGGGTTCCAGCGGAGCTAGCAGGTTCCTCAAGTCTTACCTCGCCTTCAGTTGGGAGTTTAAGGTTCTCCTGAACCTTTAGATAAGTTGTGGTAGTGAACTCGTCATCCATTTGCTCTGTGTTAGGTTGTGATGAGGCTTTAGCTATTCTTGAGTCCATGTGATCTAGGTTTGGTCCAGCGCGAACCACATGACTTGATGGTGTCTGAGACTCGCCAGCATCACCAGGGTTTGTTCCACCCTGGCCTTCCTCTTGACCTTGTGCATTCATCTTAGGAGACACTTCTTCCTCTGACTCCATCCCACTGTCAGTTAGACCCACATATAGTGACGAAGATTCAACGAGACCAGAGGGTTCTGCTGTGGCAGGAGTGCGCCTTTGAAAGATGAACTATTCAGCATGGTTCTTTTTCTTGGGAGTCTGAATGTTGAGTAGAACTTGCGCAGCTTGTTCCTCCCCTACCTTTTCTTTGCCCTTGCCCTGAACCTCTGGAAGCGGTTGAAGTTTCCCAGAGTCAGGTTCCCTGAACACTACAGGAGGTAGTGGTCCCTGATGAGCAGGGTAGGCATCCTTCATACTTTCTTCCAGAACCTTTTGCACGATAGCTTTTCATCATCAACCCTGGGTTCTGTCGCAGGAACCCCTTCCTCTATGAACTCATCTCTCAACTGAAGCGTTCTCTTCTTTGATACCCTACCAGCTTTAGAACGTTTAGCTTGAGATGGAGCTTTAGTTGCGTCCAAAACCCGCTTTCTTTTCTTCTCCTGAGGCTTAGCATGTGCAGGTGCAGGTTTGGGTGGTTGAGATGAAGTTGATTTAGTGGTCTTAGTAGTTGAAGGTTTAGTTTTGGGTTTTGTTTGTTGAATTGAGGTTGGCTTCTTGGTTATTTTCGGTTTTGCCCCCTTAGCTGGTTTGGGAGGCGGTGCATCATCGTCACTGACTTCTTCCCTGGTGAGAAACCGCTGATACTTAGCAACCTTTACCACATATTCTAGATAATAAGAAGCAGTGCGGATGTCCTCAGTGATAAGAGTATTTGGAATTGTCATCCCAAACCTTACTCTCTTAGTGTTCTTGAATGAGAACTTCAGGTATCCCAAAGCATACTCATCATAGGGCATGTGGAGTGGAGATCCAGGTCTTTTGTGAAACCTGTATCTGCTCTGGAGGTGATTGATGATCAACTTAGTTAAACGGACACCTGAAATCACAAGGGGATTAACTTTCTTCTTTCCCTCTGCATGAATAGTCAGATTCATCTTGTCCTCTATGAATGAGTGAATACACTGAGTAAACTCTTCCCATATCCTCTCAATATAATCAATATCTGCCCTGTCAACAATACCCCACAAAATCTGCAGCACAGGATCCCTTGGTCTTTCAAATCCTGAGGTCTTTCCCGTGAGGCAAAGATCGATGATAGTGGGAAGTACCCTCCACGGCTGGTACATATCATTTGTCACGATACCAGAAATATTTCTGACTGCATTCGGGTAGCCTAAATCGTTGACAAAGGAGATTATAGTGTTCACATTTGGTGGAGGTGTGAAATTGTCGTTGTCAGTTGGTACTGTAAGTGACTCTCTTAAAGGTGGCTTTGTGAGATTGAATCGATGTTATCAGTGACAGTTGTATCCTAGTCTTGTCAAATCTGATGGTGTTCCAGAATTGCTGGATGTAAATGGATGGAATGGTGGAGGAAGCGGTGAAGGCTCTGAAGAAGTTGGTGTTCTTCAATATGTCCACGGCTATCTTGAATATTGGATTGGTTTGAGTTCTTTCCACATCTAGAAAATAGTTGCTTTTTCCCACTAGGACCCATTTGTCACGAGGCAGATTTAGCTCATCAGAACGAGTAGGTGGGAGCCTCAGGCAGCAGATGGAACCGCTTCGGAGCCTTGGACATTTTACATCAGCCATTGGAACTGCACACATACATCAACGATGATAAGCATACATAAAGGAGATGTTAGTAAGAGCACATGCTAAGGGTTTAGACGTCAAAGACATAGCCAGGTTCATGGGACACTGTGATTCATTACTGAAGTGATTGTCACTGAGATGACACAACACTAAGTTAAACGGATGTTCAAACTCATGAAGGTGTAGACAAAACTCAGTGATGAATTCACAATGACCAAACCTCAGATAACATGACAAAACGCAGCTGAGGAAGCTTATCACCTAAAACGCAGAGCCCACATCTAATTTGAATAACTAAAAAGCAATAGTCAAAACGCAGCACACACCAAAAGCAACACCTAAAACGCATTAATATTTTCTTAAAGCTTAGACAAAATGCAGAGGTAAGTCGCAAGACATGCAAAACGCAATAACACAAAACGCAGGAATATTTTATTCAAGTTTAATCAAAACGCAACATTTTTGAAATTTTTTGAAAAAGTGGGTCCTACATTAGTACTAATGAGGGTCTTCAATCGTAAAACGCAACTAATTGCGTTTTGTCCTGCTGAGCATAATGTCATACATCAAAACGCAACAATATCTTTCAGGCAAAACGCAAAGGCAAGATTCAGGCAAGACGCAACAACCATTTAACTCACCAAAACGCAATCGGGTATATAATACAAAACGCACCCTAGAACATTTCAACCAAAACGCAATCAAGAAACTTAAGCAAAACGCATCCAAGAATATACTGGCAAAACGCAATCAAGATTATCATAAGCAAAACGCAACTAAGAACTTCAATATCAAGTCGCAATCAAGAACTCCTAAGCAAACCGCAACTAAGAATGCTTCAAAGGCACAGATTCAAACTTACGAATCAGGGGTTCAAATACACAGCCAGCTCTAGACTTACGTTCTAAGCTCCTAACTAGATCCATTAAGCACAACAAATGGCCATTACACCATACATACGACCACGTTTTGACTTAAACAATCAAACTAAAGCGAAAACACGTATGGACTATAGATAGTGATGGGGAAAACAATTGTACACTACAAAGCATCACGATATACAATCTAACGTTAACCCAACAATCTAAACATAACAAGAAAATACTAACACTATTCGAGATGGGTTGGAACGAAAGTCTACAAAAAAACACACGGTTTAATGAGTTTCAAGACATGGTGTTTCGATTAAAGCATGTTTAGATGATAATGAACAATAATCAAGCATTACCTAACTGAGAAAATCACACAATTAATTACGAATAGGCAAATGCACACGGTGTTACGTTTTTGGGTGAGGAAAAGTAATGGGTTGACTTGAAGATTTGTAAATTTGGACAGTCAAACGCAGATCACCGTTTTATACTAGGTTAACTTTAAGCAATTGGCATTTATGGCCCCTGTCTTTCTTCTTTCTTTTCATTTAGGGTATAAATAGCTACTAAAGGTTTAATTAGTTTGCATTATACTAGCACCAATTGAACCTTATGTATTTGAGCATAGAAAACAATTAGCAAATTAGCACATAAGCCCCTAATATTTGTACATACTGACTCCCTTTGGCTTTTTGAGTTAACACAAGTTTAGCTCCCCTTTAAACTATAAATCTGTTAGTTACTTATTTATCAGAATGCCCGTTAGATGTCATGAATTTGAAAACCACTCTCCCCCTCAATCAATGACCCGTTTTCTATTTAAAGAGATGTAGTCGTTGATTGAGTGTTAAATTTATGAAAACACAAGTCCGATTGATTTTCAAAAACAACATTGAACCACCATGTGAAATCCAAATAATTTTCTGAAGAATCATAGACGGAAAAGAATAAGGATAAAAGAAGACTTCTCTTCTTAATCAAGAAATAATACACTGAAGCGTACATTAGATCGAGGGTGCACGGATATAAAGTAATCCATGCCCGGGAGAACTTAATCACCCGTTGTTAGGAATAACTGCAAGCCATAAAGACATGTTTTGAAAAGTTTAAATTTCTGTTCGAGCTTCATTTAAAGACCCGTGTCATTATTGAATGACATTTCTAGGACCGTAAATGTTATCGATAAACAGAAGATATGTCTTAAAAAACTATTTTTGGCATTTTTTTTGTAGGTTTTATATTTTTGTATGTTCTTTTTGATTTTGAATATGTGCATATTTACATAGGATACTTGAAGCAAATCCGTTACTCATCCTTATCATCCTGAAGACATTTGAGTGTCTCTGGCTTCATACTCTTCATGCCAAGCCGCAGGAGAATGAATTTGAATCATTCTCTAGGCAGTGCCTTGGTGAATATATCCGCCAGTTGATACTCTGTCCTCACGAAATAAAACTCAACCACTCCCTTCTCCACTTATTCTCTGATGAAATGATGTCGGATGTCAATGTGTTTTGACCCTAGCGTGATGGACGTTGTTTTTTTTTTTTTTTTTTTTTTTTATTGCCAGCATAGAGCTATGGACTCTTGTTGTCAAATACAAAAGGGATGTGTTTGTATGCACAGCCATAAATCCGATCATTGAGACCGCATCCATAGGATTTGGCACACAACCAGACATCTCGATGTATTCAGCCTTGTAGACGAGATGACATGCTAGTTTGCTTCTTTGATAACATCTAACTAATTATCTTCAGGAACGAGCACTACCAGATGTGCTTCTTCGAGTGTCTTGACAACCTGCATGATCTGCGTCTGCGTATGCTGTTAGTGCCATGGCGGTGTCTTTCGGATACCAAAGACCCATATTTATGGTTCCTTGGAGATACCGAAAGACCCGTTTAACTGCTTCAAGGTGCTTTTAGCACACATGCACACATCAAAAACAAGGTAAGGTCTACTGGCTGTGAGATACATCAGGGATCTAATCATACTGCGATATTGGGTCTGGTCAACAGGGATCCCTGAGAGGTCCTCATCCAGTTTTGTTCGCTCCACCATGGAAGTGCCATTAGGGTCACTTTTATGAAGATCAAATTTCTTTAAAAATCTCATTAGCGTATTTAGATTGATTTATGAAAATGCCTCTAGGATTCTGAGAAATTTGTAAGCCTAAGAAAAACGGAATTTGATCCTTATCCATCGACGTTTGAAATTTGAGCTCATTTCATTAGAAAAACGGTCTCAGTCTTTGGGGTCGTTGAGGCAAATATATATCTTCAACATATAATTTGAACTGAAGAGTGTGTTTGCCTCATTTTCTTCTGAATGAACAAGGTTGGATCGACTACACCCCTTGGAGAGAATCACTTATCCTAGAAGAAACTTCAACAATGTGTCATACCACGCCCGGGGTGCCTATTTTATACCCGTAAAGAGCTTTCTTCAGACGGTAGACATGATGTGAACGATCTGGGTCAACGAAGCCTTCTGGTTGGCTCACATAGACTTCTTCTTTAAGCTCGCCATTTAAGAATGCAGTTTTCACGTCCATTTGATAAACTGCCATGTTTTTGCTGGCAGCATTGGCAAGAAATATTCTGATAGCTTCAAGTCTGGCAACCGGGGCGAAGGATTCTTCAAAATTAAGACCTTCTTCTTGACTATATCCTTTCGCTACAAGACGTGCCTTGTTTTTCAACACATCACCATACTCGTCAAGTTTCACCTTATAAATCCACTTGAGAGCAATAATCATGGCACAATCCGGAGGTGGCACTAATTCCCATACGTTCAGTCAATCAAATTCATGGATTTCATCTTGCATGGCTTAAAACCAGCAGTCTTCAGTAACAACAGATTTGAAGTTTTTTGCTTCGACTTTAGACAGTACTGAATTGTAGAAGCACCACAAACCATCTGTAGCAAGCTGTTTCCGAGTGGATACCGGTCGAGAAGGATTCCCAATAATATTATCAAGAGGACGAGAGTCAGTCCATGAGGTTGAGTGGATTGGTTGGGTGCAGTTATCGTGATTACCCTAGAAGATGATGCTTCAGAGTTCGGGTATGGGGCGAACACATTAACAAATGGTTTGTGCTCAGTTGCAGCAAACGGATTTACTTCAAACGGATTTCAGTTGCGGGTTGAAGGTTGAACACCATGATGTTATCGAAGATGATAGATGAGCGAGGATGATGGTGAATGCTGCTGGATGGTGCATCTTGATTAAAGAAGATAGATACTGATGGACCGGTTGGAATGGCCGGGGTTGGAGCTGCGGGTACAGGAGCCATCGGATGATCACCCATTGGAGTCATAAAATATTCATCAAACATCGGTTGAAACAGCATCTCTAAATCGTTGTTGGTGGGGGGTACATATGGTATAACATGAGCAGAATTAGGTACGAGCCCCGAACTTATAGGTCCAGGCGTCAAAAGGTTAGGAGCGGGTCCTGCACTAGAGAGTACAGGAGTCGTCTGCTCAGTCAGCTTATCGAATGTGACGTGAATAGTTTCCATGATTTGTCGGGTCCGTTTGTTGTAAATTCTGTAACCCTTCCTGTTTAGTGCGTAACCAACAAAGAACTCAATGTCTACTTTAGCTTTCAATTTGCCAAGATCTTCGCTGTTGTTTGTTGGGTAGCAGAGAGCCCCAAATATACGTAGGAAAGAAAGATCTGGTTTCTTGTCATGCACTAGTTCATATGGGGTTTTGTTGTGAAAAGTATGTATTAGGGATCGGTTTTGGGTGTAACAGGCAGTAGCCACAGCTTCTGCCCAAAGAAACAAGGGAGCTTTGGAGAATATCAGCATTGTCCGAGCAGCTTCAACAAGAGTGCGATTCCGTCGTTCAACAACGCCATTCTGCTGAGGAGTTCTCGGAACGGTCTTCTCGTGGGTAATGCCAACGCTTTCATAGTAATCTGTCAAATCTTTATTAACGAATTCGGTGCCATTATCAGTCCGCACGAACCAGACAGTTTTGTTGAGACCGACTTGAAGTTGTTTTAACAGATTGATTACAAAAGCGGGAGTCTCATCCTTGGATCTCAAAAACTTCACCCATGTAAACCTGGAGTAGTCATCGACTATTACCAAACTGTTTCCTACCCACCCCCCCCTCTATTTCTTCCCATTTTTACTCTGCACTCTCAGCGGTCTGCAATAAATCCATGTGAAGGGTGTGTAAAAACTTACGTAATAGTGTAAGTCTTGGTTTGTGGGTAGCTTTCTAGCTCTTTCCAAGTTGCATGCAGACACAAATGATCCTTTTCAAAATTCAACCGAGGTAAGCCTCTACACAAGATCTTTACGAGCTAGATCATGAGGGTCCAAAGTTTAAGTTGATTCAGGCGAGGAGCCATAACCAGGATTTGTTCTTGAGAGTTTAGACAGTAAGCAAATTGGGAGAGGACCTCATCTTTTCTTCAAAACAGAAATGGTGTATATGTTAGTCCACGACTTCCTGTAATAAGGTCGAACACCATCTATAAGTTCAGACGAAGGATATGTGCTTTTGAAGCAACTTTCAGATCTGAATCACAAAATTGACCGAGCAGAGAAAAGGTTGTGTCCAAGTTCCTTCTACATAGTTATACCCGGAAATTTACACTGTCACCATCTGACATATCCCTATAGCCCATAATTGCACAAAAATGGTCGTTTCGATCGAACAGTCTAGGATAAATTTTTCACGAAATTCCTGAGCCGTGAGCAATCTCCAGTCATATGTTTTGAGCAGCCTGAGTCCAAATACCAGAGAACGATCTGTATAACCCATTTGAACAAAGGCAAAAATGGAGATTTGGATACATTGGATCCCTGGGGTCCGGTTGGTTAGTGCATGCAAGATTATATACTACATGGGTAATAGTTTCCTGTGGATCAGCTGGCAAACAATCACTCTTAAGAGTAGTAGACCTAACTAAAGGGCATTGTCTTTCTAACGGGATAAGTCTACCAGTGGGCTTCCATTGTTTTGTAGGCAAGACCTTAGGTGGAGTATTCCTAGTTAAAGGCCACTGATCTCCTAAAGGTAATAGTCTGCCAGTAGGTCGCCACTAATGACCGATGGTGGTAAACAATTTCCCTGTGGCCTTCCAAACTTTCTTTACTTGCTTAACCCGCCACACTTTAGTGGTAGAGGGTTGCTTCACACACATCTCAGAACGCACAACACATTGATCATGATTAACAAAAATTAAGCATTTGTTTCAAGTTTTGCAAGAAGTATTAGAATTCGAATTAATTACAGTACGCTTATAGCTAATACTAGAATCAACATGATTCTTATGTTTCTCATTCAACTTATTCATCCTAGAATGGGCTTCTACTTGTTTCAAGGCACTTTTAGCTGGCAGGGTCCTATTTTTCTTTGTATTACTCCTAGGCTTTGACATGCTAGCTGCTGAGGCACCTTTTACTCCTGTAGAGGGAATTCCAGGAACGTTAGTTGAATTTATTTTCTGGTGCTCAACTTGTGGTGGTGTGTTATGAGTCGAGGTTTCACGTGGTTCGACAAAAGTAGCTCCCTTTTTCCTAAGTGAATTGGTAGAGGCATTTTGTTTATTGCGAGGGCCAAAGTCTTTAGGACACGTGCCTATTACATATTCTAACAGCTCCTGAGAGTGTTTAGTGTAACGGCAAGCAGATGCAAGAGAGGTATCCAATGGTCTTTCTACCTTAGCATCCTCTACTATTTCACGAAGGGTTTCTACATTTTCCTTAAGGCGTTTGATATAGTGTAGATGCACTTCCCGATTCTTCTTGAGTCGAGGGGGAATTGGTTCAACATCTATAGGATATCTACCAGGAGCCAGCACCTTAGGTTTACAATCAGGTATAGTGACACATTTGGAATTCTCTTTAAGTTGATCCTTAAGGTGTTCAATTTCAGATAACAAAGAGTTGTTCTGGTCAGTGGTTTTGGCACGCGTTATTTTAATTGAATCATACAACTCCTTATAATGCTGCTTAACTTTTGCATTTTCTGCCCTAAAGCATTCATTGAGATCGTGAAGGGCATTGAGCTTTGCAGTTAAATCTTTGTTCTGAGAAACTAAAGCCTTAAGGTCAAAAATGGGATCTGTATCACTATTCTTCTTTGTTAAGCGAGAGATTTTCTCCTTTAATTCACGAATCGTATTGCCTCGACTTTGAATCTGTTCATTTAGTTTCCCAATCACAAACAGTGAATCAAATGAAGGAGCATCCGAAGATGTCACTGGTTTTTTGTTTCCAAAACGTTCTTTGAGATTTTGATACTTTAATTGTAAGTTGAAGTGTTCAACTTCAAGTTTGGAGAAATGTTTTATCATTGAGTCGTGATCATCATTTTGAATCTTGTTTCTCAGATTAAAATTTTCAGATTCAAGGTCGGCAATACGTTTCTGAGCACTAGTGAAAGCATCATGCATGTCAGAAAATCTAGACACGTTTAGTACAGAATCCGTTGCAGTATAAAACACATCTTTGGACAAGCATTCAGCAAGTAAGTTCTCATTTGTAATGAGAAGGTTTTTTCGTTCAATCTTGCCACTCTTTAAATCTATCTCATTCTGGTCCACCTCGGCTTCCAAATTTTCAAAAAATGCTTTCACACAGGCAGAGTCATTCATTTTCACATGCAGTTTATTCTTAGTAGCTTCTGCTAACTCTAGTTCCTCCTCAGACGATGGAACAATTACCAGCACATGATGAGGCTTAAGAAGTTCATCACCATCATATAGTGCCGGTTGGGCCTTTTTGGCCTGTCTGAGGTAACAAGGGTTCTGGGCACCTAGTGCAGTTTTAGTCTTTTGGTCGTACACCTGAGTAGGATATAACATTAGGTGGATAGTTTGAATGGATTGATCTTGTGAGTGAAGCTTATTCTCCAGTTTATTGTTAAGGTGTTTCAGATTGGAAAAATCAGTCAGGAATTTGGACTCTTTCTGTTAAGTTCTTGTTTCAAAGTCGTTACATGTTTTATTCCTTTTAATTATTTTTGTTGTTTTTCATAGTAGAATTAAGTTGCAACTTAACAGATGAAGTTCCTTTTTTAAGATTTTCTTCCAGTTTATACGATTTTGAATACGCTACACATTTGAATCATTCTATTAGCTGTCACGTTCAGTCAATTCAAACTTTGCCGTTGCTCATAAATCGGCAACTTGTTCTTGTAGGATCTTAAGTTCATCTGTCTATCGGGTCATAAGGAACCACGAACGATCATTATCAGACGATACACAATACATATTCTAGAGTGGTAGATGCACAACTTGGGTACCAACAATAATATTATTGACCAACAAATATTGTTCATCTGGAATAACATTGCTGATTACCCATTTCGTCATAGTTGAGTCAATAACATTTGACTATTGTAGATTCATTATGAATCTCATGTTCGTCTATTAGTAATCTATGATCAAATTATTGTCAGAGTATGTACCTCAGATAAGATTGATGCATTAGATGGACCAGCTTGTGGATTTGCTGACCCGACTGAGGACAAATTGGCCATGAATATAGTCTGAGCAGTCGGTTCATTATCAACATCTGAATCAAACGCGTCACATTCATCTGCCTGGAAAATATTGTCATCATTCAGAGCTAAGTCTTGGACTGGTTGATTATCCACATCTGCATCAAAAGTGTTTCCCTGTTCACCCGCCAGAAAGAGTAGTTCCTCTTCATCCAAAACTGCACCATTCTCTTGGGCTTGCATCAGCAGCATTTTGTCCTTGAAATAATCAGAATTCTGTGGACGCTTCGGCTGAGTACAGTTCCTTGCAATATGTCCAACCCCATTACAGTTATAACACTTGACCGGTTTTCCTTGACCTGCATTGGCATTCCCAGCTCTATTCTGTGCCCCCCATTGCCTGCAGCACCATTTCCCCGAGCAGCATACCTCTGATTCTGATTCTGTCGCCCTTGAACATTCTGAAACGGACAACCGACCATCTGGAAATGGTTGCTTGATTTTGGGGTGTTAGAAGTGTTCGAAGTTGATTGTTCCGTGCTGAGGAAGTGTAGCTCTGAATGATTGGGGCAAGAAGTACCATTTTGGTTTGGTTAGGTGTCAAGTATTTCATCAGTTTTGGTGTATCCGAATTAAGTTGTGCTGTTTCAGGGAATTGTAGATATTGTAGTGATTGAGGGTTTGTTGATAAAGAAGGATATTGATGAGACTGGACATGTGATGATTGGGCATGAGCGTTGGACGTTGACACAAATGCAAGGATTGTCATTTGTAGCAGGAGTGATCTTTACATAATCAGTCGATCTTGTGCAGCAAGCTTCGTCATGTTGTTTTAAGTATGCATTACAACTGTTGTGATTGTTCTCTTTTAGACCTTTGTTGGTTTTAATGGCTGTCACGAACCTATCCATTCAGGTGACATATTGTTCACAACTTGGAGTGTCAGTTGAATGTTGGCTTGTCTTCTGATATTCCTCATGTCGTTGACCTAGCTTGTGAAAGCGAAATAGTATCATTGGATTGTTTTCACCTGGATTGCATCTTGAACCTCTCAAAATCATCTACAACAAGATTCTCTGTCCTTCTTTGTGACTTCAGAACTACAAGAAGCATTTGAGGTTGTCCCAAATTGCTTTTGCTTCAATGTTGTGATTTATGAGCTTGTAGATATCTTTGGGTAATCCTTGAAGCACAATATTGGTGGCACGGACATCTGCATCGTATCGTTTCTTCTCCGTGTCACTGAGATCCTCATAAGTATGAGGCCTTTCTGGTCCAAGAAGGATACCTCCCTCAGGGGTAGTTCCGAGTGTATCCCTTGTGGTTCCAAGCTCAAATGGTCCTTGATCAATCGACTGAAGAATTTGCAATCCATTTTCCTTTCCCCTACAGTACAATCGGATTTGTTATGACCATGAATTCGAATTTCAGTACTTTCGGATAGGAGGGGGTATCAGAACTGGTCGCTTGAATATCATTGACTTATGGACATGGTTGATTACTTGTATTTATGATAAACTTTGGAATCGGTACAATGTTAGTGAATTATATGTTAAAAAGTGATGATTGTTGGTTGATTTAGGTGATTGTAGTTTGTTGTATTTGGTTTAGTTTAATTAAATCTACGAAATGTATTACACAAGTCTCCATCAGGAAATCTTAGACAAAACGCAGTGATGTGTCCTAGACAAAACGCAGTCAAGAGTCTTAGACAAAACGCAATGAAGAAAATTTTTTGCCAGAAATTCTTTCCACCAAAACGCAATAATGGTCTTCAACTTGGGACAAAACGCAGGGTACAAAACGCAGTAAGTAGGAGACAAAACGCAGTGAAGTGTCTTAGGCAAAACGCAATCAACCCTTGAGACAAAACGCAATCAAGGTTATAATTGGGCAGAGTTTCTCTTAGTCAAAATTCAATGCAGGGTCTTCAACTTGAGACAAATTGCCGCGCCAGATCGCAACCTTTCAATAACCAAACGCAACCTTTAGTAACCAAACGCAAAGGCAACGCAGAACCAAAAACAGCAACCTAATAAGACAAAACGCAGTACTGTTTGTACTTTACAAACGACAAAATGCAGTGTACTTTTTGACAAATACGCAGGATGTAAAAACGCAACTAAGAACTTGACAGTGAGACAAAACGCAATCAAGAAAAATATAAACTTTTACACATAAAAATCACCCTTTTGAATGTTTTTGCTTGGTTTCTTTTGCACAACTTGATCCTGGAAGGTTATAACAATAATAAAAACACTAACTTTAACATCACAAACGTGAGAATCAAAGAGTGTCAAGAAAAAGATGATAAGCCTTTAAAAACCAAACTTTTAATCTAAACTAACCAAGAAAACGCACACACAATCTATCTAATCATCTCATGGGCTCTGATACCAACTGTAGTATATTGGATATCATAATACAAGCTTAGGAATGATGGTTGGCCGATTCTAAAGAAAAAAAGTGGGAAGTTCTAGAGAGAGAAAGTAGGAAGTTCTAGAGAGAGAAAATCACTTAGTGTGTGTATATGATAAAATGAACTTCCAACCCCTTCTCATGGCTGGAAAGGGGTATTTATACAAGTATTTTGGTGCCCCCTAAGTTGGCCCATAGAGTGGCTAACAAGTGGGTAAAGTGACCCACCAACCACCATAAGTCGTACGATAAAACTAAACGATTAATACTAAGACTACGAGCTAACATATGCTAGATATAACACGGGGTGACCGAGTCTTTTACATGGATTTTCATAATCCTAACACCAACTATTCCCAAATATATCTAATAACCTATAAAGATTATTAACCCTTTCTGAAAGAGTTCCTGTGCTTTTTAAGTATATTGAGTGATAAGTATGGAGACCGGTTAGTGCCTACACTAGGGGTCGGAGTCATAGATCCTCCATGGTACCCGTTAGATCCCATATTGACTAGATAATCTAATAATGGGGCAAGCTAGGTCCAAACCACCTGTATTACCAAAACCAAGGGGTACACAAATATCTAACGAAACCATAATTTAACAGGAAACAAACATCATAACAACATTAATTACATAACTAGGCAAGCACTTTAAGTGATTAGTCGCTCATGGTAACAGAAACACAGCAAGAAATAGAAGAAATCATAGATTGAAAGCTCATAATTCTTACAGTATTCATATTTGAACAATTAAATACAAAAAGTAAGTAAAGTGTGATCTCCCTTGGACTCCACGTGGAATTCTTTGAAGGTTGGAAGCCTTTGTCGCCTCTCTAATTGGCTGTGGAGGAAGTGATGTCGGAATAGCTTGAATGAGGCCTCTATTTATAGGTATCGAACCTGTTATGGCGTAACTGATAAAGGTGTTACGCCGTAACCTTCTTACATGGCATTCCATAATTAAGCAGTTGTTATGGCGTAACCAGATATGGTGTTACGCCGTAACCTTTAAATAATGTCCATAAGTGCGTTATCTTCCTTCCATATTTGTAGATCTTCATGGTTACGGCATAACCATGTAGGGTGTTACGCCGTAACTCTATCTTGGGTAAGATTTCCTTCCAAATACATGGTTACGGCGTAACTAGATATGGTGTTACGCCGTAAAGTTGTCCTTGATCTTCGTACTTGCTTAATATATGTTACGGTGTAACCATTTTTGGAGTTACGCCATAACATTCTTCAAATATTTACACTTTGAGTCCTTTTTCCCTTCTTTCTTGTCACTTTCCTGCGTTTTACCTGAAAACTACAAAATGATAGAAAATATCTCGTTTTCGAGTTTTAGTGAGACATTTGCAGGTAATATAAGGGGTATTTTGCCACCAAAAGGTATTAAATATTTGATGTTATCAAATATCCCCCACTTCACTTCTGTTTGCCCTCAAGTAGAACATGTTAGAACATTTCATAAAAAGATTTCTCAAGAATAACTTTAAGAAATGAATTTATAAAACTCTTATGCTAGAAAACATCAAAGCCGAACACCTCACGAAAAGGGGATAAAAAGTCACTCAGCTCTCCACTAGTCTAAGTGTTTCTTTTTCGGGGTGATCGCTCAATTGTTAGTCATAGCATGTATTCTATCATAAGCTTGGAAAGTACACAAATCTGCACCAGTTAGAATTAAGGTCTAAATAATTCTCGAAGGCAACAAGGGTAATATGATTTTAAAGGGTGATAAAGAGGTTAGGATAGACATAAGATACACATTTAATGGTTGTTAATAAAAACACAAAATAAATAGTCTGAAGTAATCTAGCGTTGGCATAACTAGCCACTCTCCATCCATGGGTCCAAGAGTCTAAGTCCGAAAATATGATCTTCAATAATGGGCTACTAGCTCCATTCTTCATGAATATTGTGATGACTTGGTGTAATAATGGGCTACTAGCTTTATTTTATATTACTGAGATGTCTTGGTGCAATAATGGGCTACTAGCTCCATTTTTTTATTTTTTATTTTGCACCATCTTTACATTTTTAGCACATAGGTGGCTTTTTGTTGCACCCTCTTTTCTTCATGATAAATATGCAAATGCTACAGGAGTTTATATCTTTAATTATTGCCCTTTAATTATGCCCCTGCAACATTCGATATATACATACGCGCATCCAACCCCACTTAAGAATAACAACGTCGAAAGTGGTGATAACAGGGGGGTCTTATAATCATAACTGATTGTCTCCCGAAATTGCAAATAATTTTCGTTCCCATTCCCCCCGAACCATGGACTTAAGTATCCAGAGATTTCAACAAAAAAAAAATAAAGACTACAGGGTAGGCTAAGGTGAAATGGTGTAACAATACATATAACATTGGGTGAAAACATTAATAAGCTTAACATGGGTGATCTAGGGGTATCTTGCACTAATAATGAGTGCAACAAAAGGGTTTTATCACGGGAGGTCAACAATTTAGTGTAAGAAGTCGATAAACACACACATGTAGGCTATTTGAGTGATTTTCTAAGCGTTGCCTTCTTGAACTATCTATTTCTGCTAATTAATTAGGTCTCGAAATAATGAACCGCCAGTTCTAAAGTCTACAATACTACGCGAGGGTACTACCCGGCACACTATATTTTGGTGAATTTTTTTGAATAATAGATGGAATACTGAATATTAGCTAAATCTCACCAAGTAATAATAAAGGGTAATGTGCATTCGACAATGATTAATTATAGTTATTTAAGAAAATTTTGTCAAAAATTTTAAAATTGGCAGAATTTTTAAAGAAAACTAGAAAATCGAAGGCAAAACATACGTCAAGTATTAATGCTAACTACCCATCCGCCCCCCCCCCAACCCCCCCCCCCCCCACCCCCCACTTGATTTGTACAATGTCCCTAGTTTTTGTGTACATAGAAATAAAATAAAAAGGAAAGTAGTAGGAATTAAACAAGTAAACTCCCTGACTTTTGCTTTGAATTTTGAAATTATGGAAAAAATCTTAGATTATTTCCGTCTCATCGTCAACTCTTATCCTGTGATCACAAAAAAAACCAAGCATAAAATCATTCTACAAGAATTAGAAGTGTATAGGAAATACGAACCTAACTCACTTTCGTAGATATTCAGGTTGCATTTAGCATATCAGAACAAGCTTTTAAACCACTTTGGTGCCTAAGTGGACCGAGTTTAGTCTCGTGAGGGCTTCCAGAGAACATACCCACAAAGTCCATTTACGTATACAAGGTTTAGACATGTTTAAAACTTAAATTTTTTAAGGATTTTAGAAAGGTTACGGCGTAACTCCGATGGTTACGTTGTAATCAAGTGGTAAAAATTTTTAAGTGTTTAAGGTATTACTCTCCGCTAACCAGGGAAATGTTTACGTCGTAACTAGCGGTGGTTACGGCCTAAACTAAAGCTGTTACACCGTAACTGCTGCAGATTCAGCAAAGTTACCACATGATTATAGTCGAAGCGGTCTCGATAATGCCTCTTAGGTTAGCTCTGATCTGCAAAACAAAGTAAGAAACATGCAAACCAACTAAAAAAAGAAATTTCATTATATAAATGACGGGTTGTCTCCCGACAAGCACTTTTGTTTATTAATGAGTCTTTAAGTTAGACTCATGCTCATTCTACGTTTTAACAAAGTATATTGTTTTGTTAATCTCGTCTATCTTGTGTCCATTATACTTCTTTAGCATACGTCCATTTACTTTAAATCGAACTCCGTTTTTACCTAACACTTCTACTGTTCCATACGGATAAACTTTGGTCACCGTATATGGTGCATACCATCTGATTCTAAGTTTCCCTGGAAAAAGTTTTAATCTTGAGATGAAGACTAATACCTCTTCTCCTTCTTAAAACTCCCTATCCATAATTTTAGGATCGTGCCAACGTTTAGTCCTTTCTTTATGTGTTCGTGAATGCTCATAAGCATCAGTCTGAAATTCATCAAGTTGATTTAATTGAAGGAATCTATGTTTCCCTGCAGCATCTAAGTCAAGATTTATGTCTTTTAGGGCCCAATATGCCTTGTGCTCAAGTTTGATTGGCAAGTGGCATGCCTTTTTGTAAACGATCCTGAATGGTGTACTATCGATAGGTGTTTTATAAGCTGTCCTGAATGCCCATAGTGCATCATCCAGTTTATCTGCCCATTATTTTTTGTTTCCGTTAACCGTTCTTTCTAGGATTCGCTTAATGGCTCTATTAGTATTCTATGTTTGTCCACTAGTTTAGGGATGATATGGAGTAGCAAGTCTATGTGTTACTCCATATTTCTTAAGTGTTTTTTCAAGGAGGGAATTGCAAAAATGTGTTCCACGATCGCTAATTAGAGCCTTCGGAACTCCAAATCTAGAAAATAATATTTTTAGGAATTTCACTACGACACGTGCATCATTAGTAGGTAGGGCTTCAGCCTTGACTCATTTTGAAACATAATCGACAGCTACAAGAATATATTTATTTTTTCTCGAGGATGGAAAAGGTCCCATGAAATCAATCCCCCAAATGTCAAAGACCTCACTGACAAGAATATGGGTTAAGGGCATTTGGTTCCGCGAGGAAATATTTCCTACCCGTTGACAAGCATCACATCCTTAAACATATTTTGCCGCATCCTTAAAAATGGTTGGCCAATAGAATCCAGACTTGAAGATCTTTCGTGCGGTAATATCTGCCCCGTAATGGCCTCTCGTAGGTCCCTTGTGGCAATGTTTTAGGATTTCGTGTAATTCTCTAATAGCCGAAATCCACACTTCTGACAATTCCCAATCAGGACAACATTGAAGAGGTATGGGTCGTCCCATGTGTATTTCCGTACATCGTTCAAGAATTTTTTCTTAAATAATAAGTCAGATGCTGAGGAACGATCTTAGAGACGAGGAAATTCGCATAATCTGCATACCATGGGTCTGTTTCAGTATTCTTAAGTTTAATAAACCATGAGTGTCATTATGGATAAATTATCATGTATGTATCTTCGTTTAATTTCCAGAATTTTCAAGTAAAAAGAAATGTCAGTACATCTAGGTTTTTAGTCCCCTTTTTATCCTTAATTTCGATAGTGAATTATTGAAGAAGTAAGACCCACCTAATTAGTCTAGGTTTTGCATCCTGTTTGCTGAAGTGATATTTAAGGGCTGAATAGTCAGTGTAAACCACCATTTTAGACATTTTTAAGTAGGACCTAAATTTGTCAAATGTGTATACTACTGCTAGTAGTTCCTTTTTAGTAGTGGTATAATGTTCTTGAGCATTGTTCATAGTTTTACTTGCATAATAAATTAGGCAGAATTTTTTCTCAATTCGTTGTCCTAGAACAGCTCCAACGGCATAGTCGCTGGCGTCACACATTAACTCAAAATCTAAATCCCAATTAGGGGCAATAATCACCGGAGCAGTGATAAGTTTATCTCAAAGTATGTCAAATGATTTTATGCATTCGTCTGAGAAGTCAAATTTAGCGTCTTTCATCAACAACTGAGTCATAGGTCAGGCTATTTTAGAAAAATCCTTAATGAATCTTCTATAGAACCCGACATGCCCTAAAAAGCTTCGTATACCTTTGACGTTGGTTGGATAAGGTAAACTAGCGATCACGTCAACTTTAGCTTTATCAACTTCTATTCTTGCTTTTGATATTTTATGCCCTAAAATAATTTCTTCTTTGACCATAAATGGCATTTTTCCCAATTGAGAACTAGGTTCGTTTCTTCACATCTGGCTATCATTTTTGATAAATTGTTAAGACAGGTTCTGAAAGAATTTCTAAACACAAAGAAGTCATCCATGAATACTTCCATAAAATCTTTACACATGTCATGGAAGATTGCTGTCATGCATCGCTGAAATGTAGCAGGAACGTTACATAACTCGAAAGGCATTCTTATATAGGCAAAAGTGCCATAGGGACAAGTAAAGGTGGTCTTTTCCTGGTCTTCTGGTGCTAAAGGAATTTAGAAATATCCGAAGAATCCATCTAGAAAGCAATAGTATTCATTTCTTGATAGTCGCTCTAACATTTGATCAATGAAAGGTAAGAGGAAATGGTCTTTTCTTGTTGCATCATTAAGTTTTTTGTAACCAATACATACC
>BQNB010056601.1:0-38606 GCA_026074375.1 Tanacetum coccineum | reverse complement strand
CATTTGTAAAGTGTGTAAGTGTGTGTGTTTTCTCTCAACACATACACTCTTCCCATCTCTTTTCACCAAAAACTCTAATAATATGGCTTTACATCTTTTTCATTTTACACAACCTCCAGATCTGTTTTTAATCCCTTGTTCATATGTCATTTGCAATCTACAATTAGCATCAGAGCTGCAGGGGTGTGTCGTATCATTATTGTTTGTTATTCATGTTCCGATTACCGTTCATGACACTGTTCATTTACTGTTCACGATACTGTTCATATACTGTTCATCATGGATTTTTTTTAACAAGTCATGAAATGGTTGTGTTATTGTTGTTGATTTGTGGTCCTTATATCTGGTTTACATTTTTTTGTGCTTAAAAGACAAGCAACAAAACTGGGTTTTATTTTCCTGGTTGCGTTTTGATGCAAGAGAAAAAGACAAAACCAGTTCTGAATTTTAAGGAGAAAGTCAACTGCGTTTTGGACTGGTCAACTGCGTTTTGACCATTGCGTTTTGACAGATTTGATTGCGTTTTGACGTTGCATTTTGCCAAGATTGAAGACCCATTTATATAGAAAAATAAACGTTATGCTGCCAATTTTTTTTAAAAATCTTGCGTTTTGCCTTGGGTTGGTTGCGTTTTGCCCCCAAGACAGCTTGCGTTTTGGTAATGATGCTTGGTTGCGTTTTGTTAAATACACAAGACCCAAACCGAGTCAACTCGGTTCTTACCGAGTTGACCCGGTCAAAACTCAACCGAGTCTAAGTAAACAGAATAACTCGAAGGACAGAACCAACTCGAAAAACCATAACCACAACATTCTACAACCAACAACATCAACCAAAATCAATTCAACAACATCACAGCTTCAATCATCATCAACCCAACAACATCATCCAATCCCTACAACTATAACATCGTCACAATCACCCATCACAACTCCACCATCTCCATACAACTTTACAAGACTCGACACAAAATAAATAAATTGATCTCAGACATCTTTTTGTTTGTGTTCGACATGTATCATCTAGATCTTTATAAGACCTAACACACGAAATAGAAAGAATCATAATCATAGATCCCTATTGTGAACGATAAACTTCTTTTTTTTTTTTTTCCCCATATTCAGAAATTAAAGAAAGAGTCATAACAACTTTGTTACACTCAATCTTTGTTTCGATTTAAGAAAAACTCAACAACCAAAACGGAACCTACCCGAGACCCTTAGTGGCCTTGATGATCTTGAAGTCGTCATCTTTACCACATACACGAAAAAGGCTGCTTCATTTCATCTTATGGAGTAATAAGGGTGGACGCTGCTTCTTTTTTTGTTGTAAAGAAAGATCATTTATGATGCGTTTGGGTATGATTATACGAATGACAATATGATCTTGTTGTTGGTTGAGTTATGGATTCGATGGTATGACGATGAAATGTGTGTTTGACTATTTATGTTAATAGCAAATCAAGGAAATACAATGATCTCATCTGTGTTTCTTTGGCTGCGTATAAAAAGAAAAATGGGGGCGGAGGATTTGTGTTCATGTGGATTAGGGTTAGGGTACATTGTGTGAGAAATATTAGGGATTATTACTTTATATCCCTAATTAGTTTGGAAAGGGTTATAACATAAACAATGGGCCGACTATTACATGTGACAGCAGGCCAAATGTTTTAAAATATGGCCAAGATTTTTTATAAATCATTTGGTAAATGATCAAATACTAGGCCGAGTTTATGATTAGTGATGGGCTGGATTGATTTATAATTCCGAAAATATTTAGTGTTAGGCTAATATTGTTTGGATTAAGCCGGGTACAAGAATGCTTTCACGACAAGTTTGACTAGACAATATTGTTTCGTTAACGACAATTCAAAACAATATTTGTTCTAGTTTAAAACAAACAACAAACATGATACATAACGCTAAAACGATTCTGAAATGAACGATATTCGTAAATGGCCCACAGGCAAACGGTCGGATTCCGGAGTGCCTTCGCCAGCCAGCAAGTGTTCCGAAGTTGATTGTGGTTTATACCGTATTGAGATTGATGTTGGATTTCAACGTAGGCGTTCTTATTTCATCATCGAGACTTTTTCTATTTTATATCGTATTGATGACTTGCTGAACGTATAGAGCTATGATTGAGACTTGAATATATCTTTTTACCAGCAAGTTAGGGGTGGTTGGTTGACCTGTCAGGACCTGGTTAACTATCTCGTAAAGGAGTTATGTTGTTGAACTCAGTGTAAATAGACTCGAAGTCGTTGTGGGATAATTTTAAGAGGTGTTGTACTTCTTATACTTATGTGGTAGGGTATAAATGTTACGTATTGTTTTTATTCTTTGCACCGTTCTTCAATCACAACAATTGCAGCTTAAGTATCAAATTTAGGGGATTTCATTCATTTTCAGTTTGGTATTCGGTTTACTTCACAAGTGATCACAACAATAGACGAGATTACGTGGTTGGTACAAGTTAAGCACAATAGAGTTTAATGGTTGAGATGTATCAGCCAATTCTCACTGCATTTCAAGAACAAAGGTACTCACAGTCTAAGCCAAATTCTCAAGGTTCTTCCAAGACATTCTTTTACAAGACCTTGATTATACCAATGTTTTCTTGATTTTGCTCATCTCTCTAAGGTGATTTCTGAAGACAAGAGAGTAATGCACTTTTTTGGATCTAAGATTTGTGATTAAGACAAGAACTGCTCGAGTATATGGGAGTAAACAGACAATGATGATTCTTGGAGTTCGAAACATTGGGGGAAATTGTGTACATCGGGCTTAGTTGCTTTGATGTTACCGTGATCTACTTATAGGGGGAAGTAGTGTATACCACTTTACTTTGTTATGGTTTTATGAGAGTCTGACTGCATTCGTGGAGAAGAATTGTTGTTGGTTTCTCGCGATGCACCCACGACGGAAAATTCACCAAGCCCTAATGATAAGTTGCAGTGGTCGTTGGTGTGTTGCGGTATTTGAATTCTACAAAATTCCGCTGTGCACTCGTCATGACATTGTAGGAGATTGTTCAAGCTACTTCCAAAGTTGCTGATCTGATTAAGTTAGGGATGTTGGTTTGGGGGAAAGTATGATTCAGAAATTCTCCAAAAGGATAGTTTATGATGAATCCTTTCAAGACATGCCTTGCATGGAGTTGGGGGACGGTTATAAAGTTCTGATACTACAAGGGTTCAGTAAAAAGTAAAGACAAGAAGATCCAAGCTAGAGTACAGGTTTCAAGACAATGGACGACACTCAAAAGGAACATTTCTGCTTTGGAATGCGTGGAAGACTTTTTTATGTTGTATTTGTTCTTGTAGCGAAAATATGTATGTAATTCCGTATGTGTCAATATTTGGGGGGAAGATTGTTAGCATTAAAATATGGTGACATGTCTGGAATTACATTAGTTCATTTATAGTGGACATATAGGGCTATTCAATGATAAGTATGATAGTTGTATATACTAGGACTATACAATACCCCTTCATAATTAATCGTAGGGGTGAAGCTCACATTTGTAAGTGTGTAAGTGTGTGTGTTTTCTCTCAACACATACACTCTTCCCATCTCTTTTCACCTTCAACTCTAATAATATGGCTTTACATTTATTTCACTTTATCCAACCTCCATATTAGTTTTAATCCTTGTTCTTATATGTCATTTATAATCTACGGTGTACCCAACTTATACTCAATTTCAATTTAAGGTATTCTACTTCTTTTTTTCTCAATTTAGTGTACCAACTTTTTTTTATTACAATGTAAGACCAGGAGCGGGTTTTCAAGTCATTTAGCCGGTTACCAAGTTTTTTTGTGACTTTTTCTGGTGACCCACCACCACCACCTTCATTTATCACCACCAACACAATATTTATTTTTTACCACAACCATCATATCCATCACATCACAACCGACTATTCATATCTATACCATACATCACCAATAATAACCACCACTATGACACTAACACCAGCTGCCGCTACCCTCAAACACCACCAACCAACAATCGCTATATGGTTGTGAAAGATAAAGGTAGTGGTGGTAAGTTATGGTGGTTTGTGTGTTAACAACAGTGAGGTGGAAGGAGCGTTATGGCGATTGGTGGTGATCAAATGAATTGGTGGGTTTGTGGGTTGAGGGTGGTGTTGTGATAAATGAAGGTGTGGTGTGGTCACCGGAAAAAGTCGCCAACAACTTGTAACCGGCTAAATGACCTTGGAAACCCGCTGGTGTCTTACATTGCAATCAACAAAGGGAAGTCCTGTACACTAATTTGAGAAAAAAGTAAGTACCTAAATTAAAATTGGGGTATAAGTTGCGTACACTTTTGTGGCGCGAGGGAGTGCCCTTTTCTTTTTGTCCCTCAAACTATAACACCCCGTGGTTTTAGGGTCAATGACGTTCGACAATAAACCCACTAGTATTTTTTAGTATTTGTACGGCGTTTTTTGCTTTTAAATCGTAATCGTTAAGTTAAATCGCGTAAGCTAAAAACGATCATTCAATGTAAACGGGCATCAAACAATTAAACATTTACATCAATCAAGTATTAAATAATTATTTTGAGAATAATTATGGTCTTTTTTCATTTTATTTTTTTATCGGATACGTAAAGCGTATACGTTTCGTGATAAATTGTGTTTAGGCATTCTCGGAACCACCAAAACTTTTCTACGCTTCAACAAATACCCACTTTTATACCCAATACATAAAAGTTACATAATATTATCATATATATCATGCTATGGCCGAAATTCTAGTGATATACCAAGAAAAATGCATAAAAAATCACCAACTTGGTCTTGTACTACACTACACCATTAATCCTAACCTTTACTTGTTTCTTTGACCAAAGACAAAGACCAATGACTTCCCTAAGACCCTCATGGTGTCCCTTGACTAAGTAAACATATCTTTGACTAGCCTTATATCATATATACACTTACCACTTGTTAGGAAAAACACACATGCAAAACACTTAACCAAAAATCAATATTTTTCTCCTTTTTCTTTCTCTTTTAGGCCACGGCAAACAAACCCCCTCTTAAATAATTTATACAACTTATTTTCCAACATTTACACACCTTCATGCATCATATCTAAGATACCTCCAAGTGTTTTAAAGGTTTGATTAAACCTTTACAAGTATTGAAGCAAGAAAAAGGAAGATTAGGGTTTCTAGTTGGATTAGGGTTTTGAAAGCTTGTAAGCTTTGGTTTTTCATCTAAACAAGGGTTTAAATATTGTGGTCTACTACCTTACATCATCACAAGGTTATCTAAAAACTCTAATCACTTTACATTTATCATTTTATGTGTATATATGTTCTATATAGTAAAATCACCATTTAGGACTTTTAAACATGTAAAAAGAGTTTTTACTTGTAATCATTATTTTGTACACTTTTACAAATGTTATGATGTTAATGATATCATGTTAAAATAGATGTAAAAGTATTGTACCATGTTGATTTAGTGTAAAAATGGATATATACAAATTAGGGTTTTAAAAGTTCACTTAATAAGTTTCAAGTAAAGGTAAGGCAAAAGACTTGTTAATCTTGTTTCATGAACTTTATTTATGTTATATGGATGCTAAAATAAGGTTATAATAGAAGTATAACTCTTGTACATAGCAAAAGACGATTTCCTAACTTGAAGCCAAGAATGTGGAGTGACTGGTTTTGTCAAATCATGCAACACACCAATTTGGGAGTCAAACTGATGTCTTGGCAATTGGGATCGTTAAAATTTATACGTAGTTGGTTGTCTTGCCACTGGTTGATTTCTGATTGGTTGCAAAGGCGGTTTCCCCAAGATTGATTGTTTTTCAAAAATAGTATCCACACCCTTTCCTTTGATCTTCTCAATGAGTTTCTTTAACTCACTTATGGCAATGTTCTTGTCTTGCAATTGAGCTTTCAAATCTTGTATTTCAAAATATTGTTCACGTTCTTTCAGAAATACATTTGACGCTTTTTCTTTGCAAATTGTATCATTTTTCATTTGTTCTTGACATTGTTGTAAAGCAAGTTCAAGAGAAATCGAGTGTTTTTTTAATTTAGCAAAACTTCGTAAAAGCTCATTATAAACTTCTTTACTAACAGTTTTAGTTTGTTAGAAAGCTTTTGTGCAAGACATTCACATTCTTTCACTTTATGAACATATAAGCATTGCAATTCAGCATGAGCATCTAAATCAATGCAAATAAGAACACATAACATCATTGGACACACATTCTTGCAAAAGTATGTCATACATGTTTGAAAATTCTGCTTTATCAGATTCAAGTTCGTCAATTTCATTTTCAAGTGATTCAACGTACTTTAAATCAGCATGCATTTCTTGCTTAAGTTCATGAACAAATGTGAAACATCATTCTGTGTCTTTATGGCAAGAGGCATCAAACATGTTTTTATTAGTACTTCCATATCAAGAGCAGTTGGTGCACGAAAATGATCATGAGAATGCTTTTCTCAAGCTTGATCAACAAGTTCTCTAAAATGATTTATGTTATTCGTCATTACATTATATGTTTGTCTACCTTTACTTATTGATTTTGAAACAGGTAAGAAGCCGATGTTTTTGAAAAATTTTGGTTTAGATTTCACAAAATATTTTCTCCACATTTTCTTTCTTACTTCATTTGCATGGGCCAACTGCTCATGATATTCATGTGTTGTTGGTTTGAAAATTTCATAAAGACTATTTAGCTTTGTGTAATCATAAGGTCTCACTAAGTCTTTATTCAATTTTGATCGACTCTCCTTTTTTAAGAGTCAAAGTCTCTTCCCTATCGGGGACGAGTCTGTTTGCAGGATCAGATTGGTCATATGGGATCTCATACAAACATGGTTTTTCAGATTGAGCCTTTTTGAGGTACATTGGATTTGTAAAGTTTAGTTTACCATTGAATGTTGGGCCTTTGGGAGCTAACATATGAATGGTTTAAATTGATTGATTCCTTTTGTAAACAATTTCATTCAAAAACATTAATTGCTTTTCCATTGAAATCATTTTGTCAATGTCTTTTTCTTCCTTAAGTTTCATATCCGTTATTACCTTTGTTTTCTCTTTGACAAGACCTTCGTAATGTGACTTTGTTAAAAGACTCTGTTTGACTAACTCATCGTGTTTCTCTTTGACAACAAAAATTTCATAGGCTTTAAGTTTTAAACCTTCTTTGATGTCAATCTCTTTTTGAGCTAATAGTCCTAGAGTTTCATTTAACTTACGTTCAAGTTTGTCATAATCAATTGTACGGTCATTAAAGGTCATGTACTTCTCAAGCCCAGTTTGTTTGTTTTGAAGTGCAATTAGGCAACTATCCCGAATACTATTAGACTCTCCCAGGGTTCTACTAGTCTCCGCAAGAGTAGATTTGCACTCTTTCAATTCTTGAGTCAATGATGCATTTGCTTTCTTTAATTTCTTTTGAATCTTTTTGTTTTCATCAATGTCAAGTTTTAAATTTGCAATTAAATTAGCAAGCGTAACACACTCATCGTCACATTCTACAGCATTTTGGTCAGTCTGAATTTCATTATCACACATATCTGGTGAATCGGAAATGACATTACTATCAACCTTTTCCACTACACATGTGTTAATAATGCATTTAGGTTGTCTTTAGAAATGTTGGGTGATCAACAGCAAACACATTATATTCAGCAGTATATGGTACCTCAACCATTGGTTCTGTGTCATAGGAAGGTATGATGTCCGTATCATTCCTATAAGTGCTTTTGTCATTGCATTCATTCCTTGACATGCTGCTTTCATCTCCAGATGTGTTGCTTTGATTCTCTAAACCTTGATCATTCTCTTTGTCTGATACAATCCTACTGCAGTCTTTTTCTCCCGAACTAGCATCTGATGCTTTAACCTTTTGAACTATGCACTCTTGAATCTGCAACTTTCTTTCATTCAACCTTTTCAACCTATTTTGTATCTCTTGTTCATGACGTGCTCTTTCAACAATACATTGCTCAATGGAGTCCATGTTTTGAATTATTACGTCCTTGAAGGTTTGAGCTTCCATGTTAGTGTAAGCTTTGAAGTCTTGTCTTGTTTCCAGATCATATGAATTATAATTGGAAGGCTTTAACACTTTTGAATGTATGAACTGGTCAAACTACACTTTGATCACACGTAGATCAGAATTGGAATCCTTCTCGTGAAGTGTTTATTTGTTGAGTTGCCTTTCTAAATTCTGCATGTTTTGAGATAGCACAGACTTAAAAGTTCTTTCGTCTGCCTTAAAGAGTCGGTGAAAAGCATCTCTAAACTCGTAGTACATTGAGTAGTTGGAACTTGAGAGATGTTGAATTGTTGTTTGGAGTGCATTCAATTTGTTCAAGGAGTTTTCTTTTAAAATCTTTGCTTTCTTTTGCAGTTGTTGTATCTCTTGTTCATCTAAATCCGAACACGAAGATAAAGTATCTTTCGTTTCTATTATGAAGTGAAAATGATTTGTAGGATCTTAAGTAGGTAAAGTGATTGTTGTTGTGGATTCACGGGATTTTACAAATCTATGATTTAAACCGAGAAAAGAATAATCTTTTACGGGATTTTACTAAATCAAGAAGAAACTGTGAAAGAAAATTTGTTGTTGTTGAAGAACTTGAGCTTTTGTTAACGATTGATGAGCTAAAAACGATGAACGTTTACCACACTTTCAACTTAAAATGATTAACGGTTGATTAAAACATAAACAAGGACTAACAGTGTAATTGAAATCCAAGTTAAATGCTTAATGGTTGTTAATTAAAGTTGTAAGGACTAACTGTGTAAAATAGTTCACTTTGGAGGACTAACAAACAAGGGACGAATGATTAGTTGTTCTTGAAGTCCAGGGGCTGATTTTGCCAATTCTGAATTGTAGTTAATAAAAACTAAATTTTTCCCTCCTTTAGTTCTTTCTTCTTCGTTTGAAACTTTTAAAATGCAACGAATGCTTAATTTGACTCGCGAACTTGTACGGTTATCGTCGGTAAAATATAAACACACCACGATGATCGTAAAATGATCATGATCGTAGTGATATAAGTTAGAAGACTCGCGAGTAACCGAAACTCGAAACCGAAAAATCCGAAACAAGTCGAAACGCCTCGAAACGAACTCGTATGAATTTGTATAAACCGCCTAGTTATCCAACATGTATAGTTCGCCTATTAGAGAGTGTATAATTCGCCTAATACAAACGTTTACTTCATCTAACTAACTTTGTATACTTCGCCTCACTGACATGTATACTTCGCCTCACACACTTTGTATACTTCGCCTCACTCACATGTATACTTCGCCTCACACACTTTGTATACTTCGCCTCACTCACATGTATACTTCGCCTAACTTAAAATGTATAGTTCGCCCAAGATGAACGTATACTTCGCCTAGGGTAGAAACAAAAACGTACGATGTACAATTTTTGTCTTGTAACAGAAACCAACAAAACAACGTTGTCATGTTTTAAACCGTGGAGACCACAAACAAGATAAGCCAACCAAAAATTTGAAGATAATCACTTTTAAGAACAAATAAGCTATGAAAAAGATGTTACATGAGGCTACAAATGAAGAGAAATAAGAAAGCTTAAAGCTTTTGGAAGAAATAAGCTAGAAATGTTTTGAGCCGTGGCTTGTTTTATCCCAAATAGGCTCGAAATAAGCAAACCTAACCCCCAAATAAGCCACGACCAAGGACTACTAATAAGCTACGAAATAGAACTTTAAATAAGCTAGAACTGGTTTTACAAGAGAAAGTTTAAAGCTTTAATGGTTGAATAGTTCAAAAACACAACAGAAAAAGAAGATAAATAAAGAGTAAAAAATGTTTGTGAGTCAAACATGAATATTACTAAATAAAGAAAGCAAGAACACGTTTTTAATAACAAAAATTAAACCAATATTAACCGTGTGTTTTACGCCCAAAATAAGATGTCATAAAGCCCAAATAATCACGTACGTTTTATAGAAGGCAAGATATGATTTTTAGAGACAAAAAAAGAAGAGTTTTTATGTAATAGGCAAACAACATGATTAGCCGAACACAATAAGCTCAAATAAGTCACCACCACAAAAACACTAAACCTACCTGAGGCTCGTGATACCAAATGTAGAGACCGGAATCACTTCACTTCACCATGATGAACCAAGAAAATAAGATAAGAAGATATGAAGAAATTGTAGAGAGAAGTTAGAGAGAGAAAAAAGGAGATGGTTAATTCTAGCAAATGTGAAAAATAAAAATGAGAACCAACACCTCTCCATACTTGAAGAGGGGTATTTATACTTTCTTTGGACCGGCTTTCATTAAGCCTTATGGGCCGAGTAGGTTTGTTTCTTGGGCCGGGCTCGGGATAACTTGGGCTTAAGCCCGCAACGCATACAATATTAGATTAAATAACGAGCCCGATACCCGTAACTAGCCTATTACAACATTTAATAAATAAAGACCAAAGCTTCCTCGTTGAGTAATCGAGTTTTCTTGTTCGACTCAATATTTTGAGGCTAACAATATTTTCCAGTTGTTATGTATGTCGGAAAAAATGGAGTTAAAGAATGTATAAAAGGAGTGATAATGTTACCAAAAGCCATCACGTGGTGTTTTCTATACTTGTTTACAACATAAATATAATATACCTCATACTTTATCTTATTTTCGTTTTTACCCTCTCAATGGCTATAGGATAGAACTCGTATACAATAGTTTTTTTTAAACATGTGCATGTGCATAATATGTGGATACTATGTTAAATTGTTAATACTTAATTCTATTAGTTAGTACGGACTACGGAGTATACAATTTGTGTACATGTGAAAATTGAGCACGAACAACTCATATTAATATTGACACCTGAAAACGAGGTATTTTTAATTGTTGAATTGAACCCGACCCGATTTGTTTTTAGTTTCATTAAAATGGGAGCACCTTAGGATAAATCCCCCCCTCCTCTCAACCTAATTTTCTGGTTCCGCCATTGAATATACCACATGGTACAAAGAATCAAACTACTATTCTATTATAAAAATCTGGACATATGTAAACTCGCAAGTAACTTTCACCGTTAATCATCACAACTTCGTAATACTATTTGGCTACCGTTCTCGTATCGGCATTGCATCGTGATACACATGTACTCTTTCATTATTATATGAGATAGTGTGTGATAAAGTTATGTCATAAAATTATCGTCATGCGTAAAAAAACATATAATCGGTTAAAATTGTTCATCAAAAGATCAATGTTTAATCATTTTGATATTAGGATGGACGCAATGGAGGTGTTGGCACCACCACCACCACTCGTGAAAATTATTACACCTCCTCCATATCATGCGTTAACAGAGTGTTTTCTAGGTGGTTCGATGACTCGTCGGAAATAGGTTATTAATGGAGGTAGAAGATAAAGATGTGAGAAATGTCTCAAGTACCCTTAAGAAACCATTTTATTTATGTATACCGAAAAGAAATACAAAGATTAGTAAGAAGAATAACAATAAAAAAAGTATAGTATGTAGAATGAGTTATTTTGATAAGTACGTTAAGCATTTATGGATTTTACCCTAAATATAATATACCTCATACTTTATCTTATTTTCGTTTTTACCCTCTCAATGGCTATAGGATAGAACTCTTATACAATAGTTTTTTTAAAACATGTGCATGTGCATAATATGTGGATACTATGTTAAATTGTTAATACTTAATTCTATTAGTTAGTACGGACTACGGAGTATACAATTTGTGTACATGTGAAAATTGAGCACGAACAACTCATATTAATATTGACACCTGAAAACGAGGTATTTTTAATTGTTGAATTGAACCCCACCCGATTTGTTTTTGGTTTCATTCAGAAAATAGGAGCACCTTAGGGTAAATCCCTCCCCCTCCCTCCTCTCAACCTAATTTTCTGGCTCCGCCATTGAATATACCACATGGTACAAAGAATCAAACTACTATTCTATTATAAAAATCTGGACATATGTAAAATAGCAAGTAACTTTCATCGTTAATCATCACAACTTCGTAATACTATTTGGCTACCGTTCTCGTATCGGGATTGCATCGTGATACACATGTACTCTTTCATTATTATATGAGATAGTGTGTGATAAAGTTATTTCATAAAATTATCGTCATGTGTAAAAAAACATATAATCTGTTAAAATTGTTCATCAAAATTTTTTACAACAGGACACCCGTCGTTGTAACGCGTGGTATCATTTTTCCTTTTATAAATATATATTTTTTAAATAGATATAATAATTAGTTGAAAAGGAAAAATACCTAGGGGGTGTTTGTTTAAGCTTATATAATGGGCTTATCAGCTTATATAACACATATAAGCCCAAATCAAGTGTTTGGCTAAGCTTATGTAAGTAGGCTTATGAGCTTATATGAGGGTGTTTTGATAAGCCACAAAAGTGTGGCTTTATTGTGAAGGTTTGAGCTTATATAACCAAATTACAACTTTACCCCATCTTTACCTAACCTAACGTTTATATTTTTCTCTTTATAAACGCCTCTAAGTACTGTAGCCTCATCTCATTTCTATTTCCCATTTCCATCACAGTACGCCTTCATCATCATCAGGTACTTCCATTTTTATTTCTTGTTTTTTTCTCTTTGTTTAATCAGGTACTTTCAATTCTTATTTTTTCTATTTTCCACTGCCATTTCCATCATCAATTAATATTTGTTTATTAGATGGATAGTAATGAGTCTGATTCATATGACGAAGATGAAGAAAATTAGGTTGAAGAGGAAAATAACTTTTTGTTATCATGTGCTATAGCCGTCAAAGGCATAGTAATGGGCCGTAAAATTAAAAACAAGCGCAAACCTTGTAGAACATCTTCTCACACGGGTTATAAGTTTATTAAAGATATCCTTAATGGTTATGAGAGGCGTTGTTATGAAGTCTTCAGGGTACATGTTCCGGTATTCAAAATGTTATGTGTAGATCTTGTAACATGTTACGGGTTAAAGCCATCACGTCATATATGTATTGAAGAGTCGGTTGCGATTTTCATGATTACTTTAGCACATGGATGTGGAAATAGGTTACTTCAAGAAACATTTAGTCATTCCGGAGAAACTATACATCGAAATTTTTACAAAGTCTTAAAAGCGATGTTGAGGTTGAGTGTGGACATCATAAAGCCAAATGCAAGTTACAACGAATAAGTGCCACCACAGATATTGAACAATCCTCGATATTATCCATTCTTTAAGGTACATTGTTTTATTTTGATATTATATGTATTGACTTTGATCATCTTTCTTTGAAATGAAATCAAACAGACCCTTCAATTTAATATAGGATTGTATTGGAGCTATCGACAGGACACACGTGAGGGCGTCGGTTCGAGAACATGAGCAACCGAAATATATTGGTAGGAAAGGTTATGCAACTCAAAATATAATGGCAGCTTGTGATTTTAACATGTGCTTTACATTCGTATGGGCCGGATGGGAGGGAACCGCACATGATACTAGAATCTTTAATGAAGCGTTGCGTAGTCTCGAAGTTAAATTTCTTGTTCCAATAGGAGGTTAGTATAAACAATTGTTATACTTTATATACATGAAATGCCAAATCAATGGTTACATCTGTTTTATTGTTCATTACAGAAAAAATATTACGTTTTGATGCTGGCTACCCAAATACTAGAGGTTATCTTGCTCCATATAAAGGAACAGACATTCGCTATCACTTGCCTGATTTTCGCCGTGGACAAACCGCTGCAATACGTGCTCCAAGAGGATACAAAAAGAGAGACATTTAACTACGCTCACTCATCATTGAAAAATGTTATTGAACGAACTTTTGGAGTATGGAAGGCTAGGTGGGCGATATTAAAAGATATGCATGTCAATTATCCTTACGAAACACAAGTGGACATTGTGATAGCGTCTATGGCACCTCACAATTATATTAGAATGAAAGACAATACTGACGATGCTTTTCACACGGCACAACAAGAAACTTATAACCCAAATCAATATTTTGATACCGGAGGCTCTATTAATGAAACGACCGAAGACACAAGTTCGAGTCGTAGAGATAGAGATAATGATCTTTATATGAGTGCGGTAAGAGACATGATTGCGGATGAGTTACTTGCATCTAGTAGATGAAGATTTTAAATTTTGGCATGATATATGTACTTTTTTTAGACTATTTGAATTTTATTGGATCTAATTTAAATCATATGTATGGCACATCTTTATAAGTATTTAAATTTTAAATCAGTAGTTTTTAAATTCACATTGTATTTTTTCTTTGGAGTTTGGCACCAAGAGTTTGGCACCAAGAGTTTGGCACCACGACTCCCTGTGCTCTTATTAAACCATGTCTTTTTTTATCATTTAACAACATAAGTCAAACCAAACATTTGAGCTTACTAGAACGGTACTCGCGCAAAGCCGCGGTTTTGAAGACATTAAAGAAAAACTAAAAATATATTAAAATTGATGTTGAATTAAATAGCACAAAATTTTAGAAAATATGATGAAATTAAATCATAAAAAATATATATAGATAAAAAGATATTTAGATTTAAAAATAAATGTGATTTTTTAGTTAAGAAGTGACACATGTAAAAAGTTGTTACAAAAGGTTGTTAGATAGATGTGTTTGTTGTTAAAAATATATATTTCTAAAAAGAAAAAGAAAAAAGTCTGAATTTTTAGACTTTCTAAAAATAGAATGTTCCAAATACTTTATAGTGAAGTATAAATATAAATAAACTTATAATCCAAACACTATAGCCGCTTACGTAAGCCTATCTCGTAAGCTTGCCAGGCCCTAGTATTAAATATGGTCGGTTCTTTTTGCCGCTACAAACCGACCGTCACCGCTTTATATTTCACCAATCAATAAACTCACACAACCCTAATTTGCCTACGTCACACTTCTTCTTCTTCTTATTCTCATTCTCATTCTTCTATTACATCAATCAATCATCTTCTTATATTCAGTTTTTATAAAAGATTATAATAGTAATTTACAACCAATTCAATGACTAATAATAATAATAACCATACACAACGTAAACACTTTGGTCCACATTGGTCAATCGAATCTGTTAATATTGCATTACATAAAGGCGATGTCTTTAAATCCATGTTCCGAGTTAATGCGCATAATCGAGTTGAGGTATATTTATTTAATAAGATTTGTTTTTTTTAAGTTTGTCTATTTAGTTGTTAATGATGTTTTGTGTGTTTAGGCGTATTGCAAGATTGATGGATTGCCGGTTGATGTTCTTATCAGCGGCTTTCATAGCCAAAATCGCGCTGTAAGTATTCTTTTTTTTTTCTTTTTTTTTTTACTTTTTATACTCTTTTCGATATCTTATTCAAGTCATCTTTGTCAATGAAAATAAGTTAATATAGTATACTGTTTATAAACTTGCCGATATTCATTGTCGGATTTAATTAAGTTCATGATATGGATACATACGCGTTTTCTGACACTTTAATTGTTATGATCCTTGTTTTCTTTAAACTGCCAAGTAGCTTTCCTTCTCTGTTTTTTAGTACTAGTTTTTTACTTAGCATCTTATTAGAGGCGGAAAATTGGGCAATTCGGGCTGGTGTCAGGCAGCTTGTAGTTAGGGTTAAAACGGGCTGTTTGGGTCTGCCCAAAAACTTTATACGTCCAATTACTAAAAATAGTAAATGCGCTAATATTTATTAAAACTATGTGTTATTATGTTAATGATGTAAGTTTCTAACTTAGAACAGTCTAGGAGGTTTTAAGCATTAAATTTCACTTTGGCTCAAACCTGTCATATGACCCATTAGGGATAGACCATAACCCAAATTGATATACGATCATAAGTAAATGGTTCGAAACTTGCCACTTTTATGAGTTATAACTGGAAACATGGAAGTAGTTATCTGGTAACAGGTCTTATTACAACCACAGAAAGAGCCTACGGCATTTGATCCGTTTTTATTGTCCAGTGTTTTTGTTTGCCATTATTCGTTTTATTATCATCATCTCTTTGATTCAGGTTGAAGGAGACATTGTTGCGATTCAAGTAGATCCTCTTTCATGCTGGACAAAGATGAAAGGGTCAATTGATGTTTCCCCTTCTCCGGTCACAGAGGACAATAAATTGCTCGCAGGAGTCTCAAAATCCAATAACGACAACTGCAGAAGAAAGAAAAAGACAGATGCAAATGGTTGTTTTCCTGGCGAAAATGTAGGCCAAGAGTTGATCAAATCTGCAAATAGTAATAACAACTTTGAGCTAGACCAACCAGCTGAAGTAACTGTGGTGGAAAAGCTGTGTAGTTTGATTAGTAAATTCCCAGCGAAACGACCAACGGGTAGAGTCGTGGGTATCCTTGAATATTCTCCTCGTAGGAAAACTATTATTGGTTTCCTTAGAATAAAGCAGTGGTTGTTTAACAGGGAAAGTTTCAAGGACACTAAGAAGACTAAACTTCCGTTGTTGTCTCCAAAACGTGACTATATCCAACTTATACCCACTGATCCGAGATTCCCAAAAATGATGGTCGCCGTAAAAACCTTGCCTGGCACCATCATGAAAAGATTAGAGGATTGTGATTTAGCGCTTGAAATGGAACTTGTTGGTGCGGAGATTGTTGAATGGAGTGAAGAGTATGATAGTCCGTGTTCTCATATTGTTCACATTTTTGGAAGAGGTGGCGAGGTAGAACCACAAGTTTCTGCTATTTTATTTCAAAACTCAGTTAATACTTCTGAATTTTCTCCTGAGGCAATCTCGTGTGTCCCTAATGCTCCTTGGAAAATACCTGAAGAGGAATTTCACAACAGAACAGATTTAAGGAACCTTTGTACATTCACCATAGATCCTGCTACTGCATCTGATCTTGATGATGCTTTATCAGTTGAGAAGTTGCCAAATGGTGTATATAGAGTAGGTGTTCACATTGCGGATGTGTCATATTTTGTTCACCCACATACCGCATTAGAGTTAGAAGCCCAAATGCGATCCACAAGTGTGTACCTAATGCATCATAAATTGCCAATGCTGCCACCGGTTCTTTCAGATAATCTAGGTTCGCTTTGTCCCGGGGTGGAAAGACTTGCTTTTTCTGTTATGTGGGATATTAATCTTGACGGGGTGGTTCTAGACCGTTGGATTGGGCGTACAGTTGTTAAATCTTGCTGTAAACTCTCATATAAAAATGCTCAAGACATTCTTGACGGGGTTATAAATGTAGATGGTCTCCAGTTGCATAGCCATTTTACATGGTCGGAGTTGATTAATTCGGTTCTAAATCTTTATGAGATATCTAAAGTTTTAAAAGAAAACAGGGTTAAAGAGGGCGCATTGTCTCTTGATCATCCGGAAATTAAATTCTTATTTGACGAAAATGAAAACCCTTATGATATTGTTTTCTCCGAAAGTGAAAAATCCGAATTTCTTGTTGAGGAATTTATGCTTTTGGCTAATACAACGGTTGCTGAAGTCATAACCAGGGCTTACCCTTCTTGTGCTTTGTTAAGAAGACATCCCGAACCTAAATTGTCAAAATTGAAAGATCTTGAAGCTTTTTGCGGCAAATTAAGTTTACAGTTGGATACATCTTGTTCCAGATTGTTTTATGAGTCTTTGGAATCCATAAGGCATGAATTGAAGGACGATTCTGTATTATTGCATGTTCTAATGAATCATGCTGCAAAACCAATGCAAATAGCAACTTATTTTTGTAGTGGGGATGTGATAGATAATGGTAATGATTGGAATCATTATGCATTGGCTGTCCCTCTTTATACACACTTCACTTCTCCATTAAGACGTTATCCAGATATTGTTGTACATCGGACATTGGCTGCAACACTGAAGGCAGAAGGGATATTGAATTTGAGTGGGGCGAAATCGGTGACAAGATGCTTCACGGGTTTGTCTTTTAACAAAGAAGAAGTTGAAACATATGCTGTTAAAAAAGCATTGGCTGATGCGGCAGTGAGATATGCTCTTCCTTGCACGGAAGTACTTGCTGATATGGCTACTCATTGTAACGAAAGAAGACTAGCTACTAGGCTTGTAAAAGATGCACTTGATAAGCTTTACATGTGGCTGTTGCTGAGGAATAAAGAGGTAATAATAGTATAATATTTGTTTTGAAGTCATTTTGTGGTTATTGTTTTCTTTATTGTTCACTTGCTCCTGCAGTTGGACAGTTTTAGCTGTTCAGTGGAGGTGGCAGAATGGGCGGGTGTGGCTAACGGTCAAAACGGGTGATCCAAAATACTTTATATTCAAAAATTGTATATTTTTATAAACAGTTGCATATATGATTATGGAAGTTATGCTATTTCAGTAATAAACTATTTTAGGCACTAAAATTGGCCCTTCTTGTTTTGCTAATGTTTTTTACATTACATGTTTTACCCATTAGATACCCGAATCAACCCGTTAACAAGTAAACGGGTGGGTAGAATTGGCCAGAACTAATCAGCTTTTCTACTTTAGTTAAAAAAAAAAAAATTAAGTATATATTTTCTTTAACATAAACTCTCTTTCCTTATACTATAAAAGTCACTTTATATGTTTTAGGTCATGCTATAGAATGATTGAGTAGGCAAGCTTTAGAATAGCTTTGTTTAGATTCCGAGTCACATAGTATTATTCTATGAAATAATGGTTATCAAAGTCTGAACTTTGATGAGTAACATGTGATAAATGTCCGATCAATTTGAAACATATATACCATATGATATACACGTGTTATAAGTATTGGTAACATATATACCATATTGACTTCTTTGTTGTGTGATGACTGCAGGTTTTCCTTTCAGAAGCTAGAGTATTGGGTCTAGGACCAAGATTCATGTCCATATATGTCACTAAGCTAGCTGTGAGTGCTTTTATCCTGCAGTGTAGAAGTAGCATGACTTGTAATTCCACAGGCTCAATTTTGACCGACAAGAATGGGTCAATTCAGGCTATGGTTTATCAGTGATGGGTCAAACTGGTAAAACAAACCAGTTTATCTAAAATGAATTGAAAGTCATTTACAAAAGCATATTTAATGCATTACAGCTACTAAATCGTTTTATTCAAATTAGTATTTTTGTAAATATTGATTGTTGCTGTTATACACTAATTGACTACAAAAAGTTTAAAGTCGACGAAAAGTTTTTTGACCCATCATCCAGCCTGCCCTTTTCTTCCGTTCTAAGAATTTCATATACACTTTGTATTAAATTTGTTGTGTGCATTCATGCTTCTAGATTGAGCGACGGATATACTACGACGAGGTGGAGGGTCTTAGCGCAGAATGGCTTGAGACTACATCCACATTGGTACTGAATTATTTTCCAAACAACCGCTCACACAGGAGAGGAAGCACTAGTAAATTGAAGACAATTGAAGATGTTTCAATGGTTACTTTTCCAGAACTAGATATATGTGAAGACATTGAGCCAGTTGTCTTTCCACTCGTGTTGAATCTTTTCTCAACGATTCCTGTTGCACTTCATCCTATTGCTGGGGATGATGGGCCACTCGATATAGGGGCAAGGCTATACACAAGCTCATATTTTTAAACTTTACACAAAAAAAGTTATTTTTACCTTTTTTTGCTAAAAGCAAGTAGGCAGCTTAAAACAAGGCGTTTCTTGCTACAGAGTGTCATACAAGAACGTGAGTGATTGAAAGATAAGAAAACTGTCTACAGAACTTAATAGATGAATATAGGCTTGTTGGAAGATACAGAGAAGAGTGTTTACGATGGTAGCTGCTTTTATATTTTTTACCTAAGCAGATTGCTGTCTACGTAGATGGTGGATGCATTTGGGGTTGCAATTGGTTAATATTATTGTAAGCCGGTTCCACGCGTTATGTAGTTTAATTGAAGCTACAACTTGATGTCAGATAAGATTTTTTTTCAATTGGTGCCTAATTCTTTTAATTTTGGGTTTCCTCTCCTTTAAGGATTGCAAGTAATGAATATGTAGTTTAATTATGCTTTTTTTTTTAATGCAACTCCTCTAGTTTTTACTGTTTTGCCTTCAGCTTCTGCTTGGCAATTGATTGTGAGATGCTACTTAATGTTATAATAAAATTGCAACCATCGCACTGTAAAAATTGGATAGGTTCGATCTATGGTCATTGAGGCCTCCTAAAAAGATCTAAATTCATTGAGTTGTTCCAAAGAATCAAAACGGCTGGTGATTAATGGAATTCCTTGTCGGTTCTCTACTACCTAGGCAGGAAATTGGACATGCCGGTTACCCGAAATGAGCGGTTACCCGTGGTTTGGGTCACAGTTAATTATTTTAGACGTTTAATAACCATATGAAAAAAAAACGTGAGTGATTGAAAGATAAGAATACCGTCTGCAGAACTTTATAGATGAATATAGGCTTGTTGGAAGATACAGAGAAGAGTGTTTATGATGGTAGCTGCTTCAGGATTTGCAAGTAATGAATATGGCTGGTGCTCTTTTTCTAAATGTAACTCTTAATAGTGTAGCAAATTGTATCAAGTTTACAGCAGTTTTTGGGATTGCTTGTTGATGTTTGTCAAAGATTACACTTACGCTTTGTTTGTTTTTTCCAATAATTCACTTCTAACCTCTTTTCACCACTTATGTCTGCAGGCGGGCAGAGCTTTCTTGTTTGTTTTTTTGCAGACATAAATGATAAAAAGCTCTTCTAACCTCTTCAAAACTTAAGACCAAAATTTTCACTTCTTACCTCTTCTTCTCTCTTCTTCTCTCTTCTTTTTATGAAAGAAGTACTTCAAAACTACAAAAAACAAATTGTCTTTTTCTTTCAGATGAAGACTTTAGATGTACCTTTTTTTTCAGACATGATTTGCTAAAACCTCTGAAAAAACAAACGAAACCTTAATGTGTCGCTAAAATAATTATTGATGGTGCTTCTTGATACAAACAAGCTTCTTAATACAATTGACATAAAGTTACACTAGGATGATTAACAGTTCAAACCAAAATTCATAAAGTTCAAATGTTGAGTCTTGGTGTTTCTTTTCTTCTTAGTAGGGAAGAAGGTGGGCCCAAAACCTTTAATCCAACTTAATTGAGAGACCTTTTAAAGCTTCTCTCTCCCCATAAGTGGCTAATTAAAATCCTTATATTTAGCCATTTAATTTAGTAAACAAGCCCTATTGTTACAAGCAAATGTTGAAAATCTTGAATTTTACCAGAATGTACTTTGCCACTAATTAGTTACAATTAAAATCTGGGACTCACAAATTTAATGAAAAAATAGAATCAGTTTAAACCCATTTCCTAAAAATCAAAACTTATCTCTTGCTAATGTCACTTATTAGTTGTAAATAGATTTCCAAATCCGAAATGAGCGAGAAGTCCTATATATATTTGACTTCAAAGCAGTTGCAGAAAACAAGGATTCAGTGAAAGCATAACCAGTAGCTGGCAGATTACCTGCATTGTGTAATTATCTTTTTTTTTTTTTTAACATTGTGTAATATCGAATATGAAGAACAAAGCAAATCCACATAGTAAATTCTAGTTGCAGTACCCTCCAGGTTGAAACACGAGTTTAAAAAACAATAGTTTTAAGAATAAAAATTTACCTTGTAGTATCAATCAAGTTTTTCACATTTTAAAGATACTGATTTTAGAAATGATAGCAGTGAGGTACATGCATTCCTTCAACTTCTACTGAATTATGACAATAAGAACAAGGACAATGGCATTTACCAATGAAAGTATATGACACTATAAGTAACACAGAAGCGAAAAAATTAACTATCACTGGCCTAAATCAGCTGTCTGTGGTTGTTCATTTGAGTCTGTGGAAGCTTCCGAAGCAGAACCATCAGACTTGGGTCGACCAGGGCCAGCCGAGACTTTAACCATAGCTGGTCTAAGTAACCTTTCTCCAAGAATAAACCCTCGTCGAAACTCCTCCATCACAATCCCTTCATTGAACTCCTTAGACTCTTCTCGTGCAATTGCCTCGTGAATCTATATTACAAAGAAACATTACACATCAAACATCTATAACTTTGTTTTTCTTGACATTATCGGACATCGTCCAAATGCAGAGTATCTGGAAGTCTGAAAGAGCCATTTTGCAAAATATTTCCCAGGTTTATAACAATTCCAGGTTATAATTTGCAATCAATTTCATCATGTCAGGTTAGAGCAAGTATTCTCAAACCATTGCACTTAAATCTTTCTTGCAAACTAACTATAGGAGTTGCTCAACAACAGAAAACATAACTCAAAGTATACAGGAATGAGCTATCCAGACCTACAAATAGTTGACGATAAGATTCCTTCCTACTTGGTTATTTCCAACAAGTTGGAGGGAGTGGTAGTCTACCATTTTTGCAACATTAATGTTCTCATTCAAAAGCTCATTTAAGCAAAGAGAGACTAAATCTTTTGAGCTGTATGAATGTACTACATATGCAGCTTTTCGAGGCGTTTAGGAGACTTTAAAATGCTAGTGGTCCATTTCTATTTCAATTGTAAAAAATCAGAAGTATGCAACTATATATAATCAGAGCAAATAGATGCAGTGAAGGAAAACTAGAGGTTGCGATTTCAACAGTGTAGAAATGGGTGAACTATTAAGTAGTTGGCTACAAATAGTCCAAAATTGTTTTGTTTTAAAGATATTATTGATAGTTTCTGTAGTCAGATTTATTAGATGGACTTCTATAGATTGGACAAAGTGTACCCATTTGACGCGCATATATAATTACCCATAATAGTGATATATTTAAAAAGTTGATCTTACCGCAGGATCAAATGCTTTTCCAACTGTTGGTACAACCGCCACACGCAAACTCCTCATAATTTCCACAAATTGTTTATAGATCCCCTGATAACTTGCATCAATCTTTTTCTCCTGATCTGTTTCTAGCTTCAATTGTTGCTTTGCTCTCTCAAAATTATCAACCATTGGCAAAAGACTCTCAATTACTTCCCCTTGGGCATCACTCCTTACATTAAGCCTCTCCTTTTCTGATCTTTTTCTAAAATTTTCAAAATCTGCTTGCAATCGGATTAATCTTTCTTTCCCAGAACTTGTATCGGTTGACAAAGCAGCAACCTTTTCCAGCAACATATTTTTCTCATTTTCTAAATGAGATAATGTAGCCTCGATATCAGATGCAGTTGTGTCGTCTTCGGTGAGAACAGCTTGTTTGTAAAGTTGAAGCAGGGACTTAACGGTCAATATACTATCCTGTTCTGCATCGCTTTCGGATTCTTCAAGATCATCTATCTCGGCCTCGTCTTCACTTGTCTGCTTAGAAAAAAAATAGAACACGCATAAACTTTATGTAGATAAAAATAAAATTTAATATACAAACAAAAACATCGGACTTCGTGGGGCCAGGGGCCACAACACCCTGTTATCCCTTTTCTTTCTTCTTTTTTTCTTCGCACTATGAAGTACTAGTTGACTAGTATAAGGTCAGAAACAGCTAATGTTTCAACTTCAACATTGATATAATATTTACAATATGCCTTGCAACTTTAATGTAGGTTCGAGTTGTTATAAAATTACGTCATTTTTAAGCATTGAATGTTATGTGTCGACCTAAAAAGTCAAATTATACTAGCAAGTTAAACTTTTTAAAAGAAGAAGCAACAACCTTTGACATCACTTATTTTATCTGTCGTAAGTTGTTATTACATGTGCTAACAAGGAACAAAATGTTCCCTAAGTAACATATTATGCCTATGACGTGTTGTAACCTTCCACTCAATCAATGCAGACTTTAACTGAGTGTCTGAGTTAATGATGTATTTAGGGAAATCTTCTAAAGCGTCCCATTGGTGAAACGAAATAGAAGTGGTATAAGTCAAAACACTTATAGATGCTCTGTCAACAGGTCTCAGTCCTTGAACAAGGAGGTTGATCAGAAAAGTAGATAACTGACACGCTAGACTGAGACTGACAGCCCGTCGATCAAAAGCATACAAATGTATAAAAGTTTGAGTATAACTTCTAGTGGTAAATATCAGATATTTCTAGGGTCTCAATTTGAATAATATTTAAAACATAAGATTGTGAAAAGCAAATATCAGATTTGAGATATGAAGAAAAGTATCACAAAAAAGGGAATGCATCTTGCACCCCCGTATAAAATGTTGCTACCATGTATGTGATACGAATCCAGGCCAAAAAGATCTGCATGTATTACGAAATCTGGAAGGTGGGAATGTGGGATGATTATTCTAAAATAATATTGATAAGAAAAATCGCATCCGCAGTCATGCTAGTAGCCCTCAGGAATCCTACAAATTAAGATGATCAATGCACCACCTTAAAACCATATATACTCATCAATGGATGTATAAATATTAATTCTAAAGAAGACTAGAAGAGTAACTTCTTAACATAAACCGAAAGACATATTTGAACTGGCACCTTATAAGCTTCGTAAATCAAGTCCTCTCAATCCTAGTGGCCTTGACAGTGTGCGCGCCTTTCAGGAAAGTTGGCTTACAAATTTTTATGCTTATAATATTTTTTTTAAATTGATGCTGCATTTTGCTTTCCTTGCTATCTCTTCAATAAGAAGCCTATTGGAGTGTTGGATCACATACATTTACCACGAAAGGGTTCAATAGATGGAAAAAGATTGTTCTGTCATCAATTATGAATGTAACACTCGTGTATTGGCTCATTATTTTTGTTAAATCTGTTAAAAAAAAGATTGGAAAACCATATCTCATACAGAATGTGACAAAGAATCATCTAAGTAAGTTGTGGATAACAGGCTATTAGGTGGCTCACAGTTCAGGGCTTCAGGCATGTGATATTAAGGGCCACGATATAGTCCCTAAATCAAGAAGAAAAATTCTTAACTGATGAAGCTTCACGCTTCTTATAACAATGAAGTGTAGTAAAATGCTCATCAATATATAAAATAACAAGAAGCAATTCGTAATGAGATTAAAAAGGGAAAATTTCCGTCTCATAAATGATAAGGTCCGTGATAAATCTACAAATAATCAAATGGCTATCGTCATGAAAATGGAAGATCAGATGAGAGCCAAGAAAAAGATTATTGAATTGGTTTTTTGTCAAAGATACAATTGAATTGACCTCGAAAAATGAGACTACATCTTATACATATGTTAACATAAGCTTGATCATCAAGACAATCCAGTGTTAAGAAATTGATCCAAGAACTCCTTATGTTCAAAGATTTGCCAATAAGAATGTCCTTATGTTCAAAGTTTATATCTTGGAAAAGTAATTATGCTTATTTAGTGCAGTAGTTGCTCTAGCAGCATCTCAGTACAAAAGATGAGATCTATTTTTCAAGGTCAATGAGGTGGTAAACATAAGAACATTCTTTCTATCACATCCTTAGCACCTAGCTATCTTGATTATCAAACTTATGATAAAAAAAAAGTAATATATTTCATTTTTGCAAGACAATGCAATTGTATTTTTGACTGAACAAGTCCAAAACATGGTCACATGAAACGGGGATCGTTCCGGTACGCAGTCAAGGATCAGGATTGCGGTTTGCTAGGTACCTCGAATTCGGTTTGATGGGGGGGTAGGTTCATTTTGGGATCGCTCCGGTACGATGTACCCAATAATTAATATATTCCTAAGAGTTAAAAGAAAAGCCTATCGTTTATAATATGAAACTAGTTTAATACTGCTCAAATTTTCATAAGTCAATAAGTCATAACCAATTTTCAATTACATATTAAAGTTTGTGAGGTTTTAAAGTCAGATGTTTACGTACAAAGAAAATTAAATCATGAGTGGAAAGGCCCCAATTCGGATCGTTGATTTTCCTGACCCCGAACGAATCGTACCCGATGTGGGAACGCACGAACTGGATCGCAATTCGTGGCCTCTCTAGCGAATTATGTGACTATGGTCCAAAAACCTTTCTCTAACACATCCATTTGATCAACAAATCTCACAAAAATAGCCATGACTTCTTAAGTTCATTTAGGGCCTCACTAATTATCAGACAGTTTTATAACCTAATGAATTTAATTAAAATTTCTTCTTGCACACTTATACCAAACACCTAATATCTTTTTACATATACGGTGATGTGTACTTAGCATTTTGAGGAACATTTTCCAATGCACAATCATCATGTCTTCAATAAGAAGCAATAAATTTATCAATGCTTGTTCGCTTGATTATGCTGTTCATCGTGGCCCCCTAAACACATGCCTAAAACATAAGATACTCCATAGCCTTGAGAATTTTAAAATGTTGTCTAATATTATTAATTGTTCAGACGTTTGTTTTTCTATAACATTCTTATATGACATGATTAGTTCCTCATATCTTCAGAACATTTCCAAAAAACAAAACAAAATAAAACTATTAGCTGAAACAAAAGCACAATTGTTGCCGTTATTCACCTTTGTTTCAGTCATTGAACCCTTTCATGCACACGTATCATATACACTAGTCTATAGGCTCCAGATTAACATCAATAGCATGGAAAGCAAATGCAACATCATTTTTCTCAAAATAATCTGACTGCTTGAAAACTAAAAGTCAAAGACAAGTCCACTATAGGAGCTTAAATAGGTTAGCTCCACTTATGAAAAGGTTAGTTCTTAAATCAAGCTTTTTAAATGTTGCACAACACCTCTAGGAGTAAGAGAGTAATTATTCACAAAGTTGATAAGATCTAAGTTTTAATTATCCTACTCTAAATTAACAAAGTATTACGACATGATTGCACGTTTTTATGTTGCTGACAACTTAACATGTTTGAATGACAAACATGCAAGGAATTAAGAACTATACAGCCATCAATATAACAAAAAAAATTGGTAAAAAAATGCTAACATCTTAAAGGCCAAAGTTTTAAAAAGAAATAGTAGGCTGTTCGTCCGTATTGATCATACTATGTTCATAACTTACTGTTCAAAGTCAAACAAGCCACATAAACATAGTTTATGCACTACTTCCATTAAGAAGTACTGTATGTTAGAGTTAAGAGAGCTAAGAAATCTGACTGAAAGCACCAAAAGTGTTGTGGAATTGAGATCCTTCTAAGCTCACACCTTTAGAGGGACGTCTACCTTTGTTACGTCTTAGCAATACTAGACCCTTATGGGGAAATAACAAACATTATTGCGAGCACAGGATAATGCTTACGAGAAAGAACTGGTAACTAATAGTCTAAATAAAAATTTAGTTTGTATCAAGAACGTTATAGATAAGAGACTGCAATTCTAACTCAAACCTTTTGGCCGACTAACCCACGGGATTTGAGCACACCGCCACACGGACTCAAACCGGGTAAAGCCCTCCCTTTTCTGTTGGTTGCCATGACCACTTCAGGGTTGATTGCACCAAGCAGGATTGAACTCGAGACCTCTCACATTTTAGTGAAGATAGTCACAAGTCTTTTACCACTAGGCCACCCATGAGTGGTTAAAAATATCTATTTTGGACAACTTATGAACGTTAATGGTTAAATGACTGTTAAATTACGAATACATGTTATTGTCAAGTGAAACACATTATCAAAACATGAACTTTATTCTGTTTTCGGGTAGAATGCCAGAGGGGTGTATTTGTTAGCTTACTTGTCTAGTTTATAAGCTTATGAAAATGTGAAAAAGTAATAAGCTCAATCTTGGGCTTACGAACTTTTCAACTTCTTATGAGCTTAAATTAATAAGCTCATAAGCCTTAAAACTTGGGCTTATTAGCTTTTCAAAGTCGCAATAAGCCATAAGCCGGGCAAATAAACTAAAACACAAACACCCTATAGTGGAAGGTTAATTTCCTATAAACATGATGAACAGCAACTTATTAACTCTATCAAACTAATAAACCTCAACAAATTCATTCTTAATTCCAACACTAAAGTACAAAATTTAATCTAAATATAACATAAAAAATACTAATAATTAAGAAAGTACCTCAAGTGTTGTGTTCTTGGAAGCACAAATGGGTTTAAAAGAAGCCCAATTCTGACCCAGATAAGAATTAGTCAAAGATGTTGGAAACCCACAAATGGGTTTATAAGAACGTGGTTTATAAGCAAGATTTGATGTTCGAAATGGTGTTTGGTGGACAATTCGAGAAGGGGTGCAAAGGTTGGAAAGAGGAAGAGCCGCCATTGGAAGATGGTGGATAAATGTTGGGGCTTTTTTTCAGAAGTGTGTTTAGAAGTCTCTGATTTTGTTTTGTTTGGGTTTTCTACTCGGTAAAGGCTATACAATAATTCATTTAGCTAAAGATAGTTCGAGGAAGTTGCAAAAATCGTCCATGTGGTTTTCATATTTTTTTTTTCGAATATTTTTTCTTTCGAACCATTTTTTTCGAAAAAATTTCGAAATTTTTTATCGAAATTCTTTCTTTGGAAAAAATTTTATGTTTCGAATTTTTTTCCCGGACCGATGTAAGTTGGTGGTATCGATAATAAAAAAAAGTAAGTTGTTCATTACGGTAAATTTTGGAAAGTACGTTGGTATTTTATATCCTTTACCCCTTTTTATTTGCAAACTATCACTCGAGAATTGGATTTGTATCATAAAACGAATTTTTATATTTTTTTAATTTACCAAAGTACCCACTCATTCCGTGACCTATTTTTAATTAAATAACCCGATCAAAAAGTCGTCATAGCCTATCTTTGCCCCCCATGCAACACCCTCTGTTGCAGCTGATATGGGACCTCACCCCATGTTAGATTTCGCGTAAAAGATAGTGGGGTTCACGCAATATTTAAAAAAAGCTGGTAGTGGGTCTGGTTTTGTCTAGAGAAAGATGAATGTCGTTTTCAATGACCGGAGAAATCTTTTGTAATGACAATACGGCTGAAACATTTTAATATATATCAAATGTTGGTGAAGAACTGAAGATGGTTTTTGACAACATTTCCTTAATTTAACATGCTCATACTCACTTTCAAAGTTTTATAAGCATACATTTCTTAGTGGTTAGCTTGTCGATTAAGGTGGCTTTTTATGGTGGAGGTTGTTGGTGGTGATAGATGGTGGTGGCTGTTGCTGGTGATACTTGGTGGTGGTGGTTATTGGTGGTGTTGTGGTAGGTGACGGTTGTTGGTGGTGATAGTTGGTGGCGAATGTTGGTGGTGATAGTTGGTGGTGGCGGTTGTTGGTGGTGTTGTGTTAGGTGGCGGCTATTGGTGGTGCAAGTGATAGGTGGTGGTTGTTGGTGGTGTCGGTGGTAGGTTGCGGATGTTTTTGGTTAGTGGTGAGAGTTGGTGGTGACGGTGGTTGGTTACGGTTGTTGGCGGTGAGGTTTCTCTTATATTTAGACTACAACAGGACCGCGGGTGAATTTTTTTTATGTTTGATTATTATCTTTAAGTTGTTATGTATATGTTTCACAATATATTTATATGTTTTGTTATTTTAGGATTATGATGCGGATGTTACCACTAGAAGTAGGTTGACACTAATCCCCACTATCAGAAATAAAATTGAAAACAACGTTAGGGGCGAGTTATTTAGGCAAACATGTTTTGCTAGTTGGTTAGATTTAAAAGATCTTAGAGGATGTCATTTTAGTACACTATTTTATATGTCACCAATTGAGGTGTAGAGAGGGAGACACCAATATTGTTCCTTTGACATATATGGTATGTGGTCTTGATCTACAGTTTGGTAGAGATGAATTTTGTTTAGTTACGGGTTAAGGTTCGGACCAAAAAATGTGTCGTCTTTTGATGTTGGACCTATTCCGTTTAGGAGACGAGTGTTCGATTTGGATAGTGATGGGGCGTTGATAAGTGTCAAGGAATTGTTAAAGAAGATTAAAAACGAAAAATTTAAAATGTTAGACGATGTTGATGTAGTTGAGGTTTGTTTGTTAGGCATTTTAGTGATGGTGTTTTTAGGTAGAGATTTAAAATATATGGTTCTAAATTTTTTATTTAGGTTAGTAGATAACTAGACGAGGGATAGGGGTGTTCAAAAAAATCTTTGAAACCGACAAACAGAGTCAACCCGTTTAATCTGAAACCGCATAAGACGATACCCAAGAAACCGAAACTGAAGAAACCTGAAACTGGAATACCCTCTTATCATGGTTTGATTTTGATTTTTATTTTTAAATATACGCAGTTACCCATACCAAACCGTGTTTAATATACATGCAGTTTGTAACAAAATATTCATAAAGTGTACAAGCATTGAAGAATTAAATTTTCTGGCCTCATGCATTGCGGTCGCGACTTTCGTAAATTGGTCTTATGCTTTGTGTTTCATTCTTGTATCGGTGGCTAGGGTTTGATGGTGGTGTATGTGTGAGATGAGAGAGATAGTTGAGATGTGTGTAAATGTTTAGATCTGTGTAAGAGAGATATGAAATGATTTGTATGGATTTATATCTCTCACACACACATACAAACATTAACACACATCTTAACTATCTCTCATCTCACACATACAAGACCACCAAACCCTAGCCACTAATACACTAATGAAACACAAAGCATAAAACCAATATACGAGAGTCGCGACCGCGATGCATGATGCAAGAAAATTTAGACACAGGGTACCCGCCGCCCGCATCGCACGAGTACCCTGCTATTAATAAGTATATATCGATTGTTGACTTGTTCTTGCTAAATTAGTTTAATACAAACAAATTACTAATAGCAAGTGTATTGTCTTAATTTTTTTAAGACTTCCTTTGATAGAAAGTCTCAAATGCATTATAAAGTAGTTTAGATTTGGATTTTCTGTCTCTTGTGTCTGGCTTAAATATGATTTTGTGGTTTGTTCAAAAGAAGGTTGATTTATATGGAGTTATGTTATTGTGTTTTGTTGTTAGTTACACGCGGATTGGAGATGTGTGACACTCGAAAAAAGGGGCAGATGTGTGCGTTTTATAAAAATCAAACCTTGTAAAAAACCGTATATAGTTTAAAGGGATTTTAAAAAAGTAAAACATGTAAAACCCGACCCAAAACGATACAATATCAACCCGTAGATCAGTTGGATAAAACGTCAGAAACCATAGTTACACAATTTTATATATATATATATATATAAGGTAATTTAGTGACTTATTTTTACGTTCATTACTCGGTACGTGTTAAAATTGTATGTTTATTACCTTTACTCGTTACTTGGGAAAATATAATATGAGTAAATAATGTTTGTAAATTTTTTAAGAGTTAATTACATAGGTGGTCCTTGTGGTTGACTCACTATTGCACCTTTTGTCCTAAAACGCATTTAATTACACCAATAGTCTATGTGGTTGTCCAAATTGGGTTGATCGGTCATTTGACCTAATTGAAATCCAATTTAACTATTACGGCATGGGCATTTTCGTCCAACTCATTCCATAAAAACCTCAGGGACTATTTTTGCAACACTAGAAAAAATTTCCGCCTTATTCTAACAAAACATGGTCATTTTCAAGCAACAACTAACATGCAAATTGTTATAGAAAAATTGATTTAAACACAACCTAAAAGCAAACATGCAACACAAACATACATTCATTGAGTGTGCAATCACACATTAGCCTGCAAACATACAAATTCAGAGCAATCTTCCAATCTTTGAGCCCCAAATTCAGATTAATGACATTTTCCAACATTACCCGCAAACTAGAAGTGCAGTTCCTAAGTTCCAAATGCAACTTCAAGCCTAAACTAAATGCAAACAGGCAACACAAACACCTTAACCTGTAAATTGGAAGTGCAGTTCCTAAGTTCAGAGTAATGACCTAAACTGTAAATGCTTATTGCATACAGGTTATGACAAATGCATTTCCTAAACATCACCTAATTTAACCTACAAGCACAAACACATACAAACATGTTATAACCCACCCTAAACATCACTTGGTTATGACAAATGCATATCCTAAACATCACTTAATCTAACATGCAAGCACAAACTTCACTTAATCTAAACTACTAGCACAAACACATAGAAACAGGCTATAACCCACCCTAAACATCACCTAATCTAACATGAAAACACTAACACATACAAACATGTTATAACCCACCCTAAACATCACCTAGTTTTGACAAATGTATTTCTTAAACATCACCTAATCTAACCTGCAAGCACAAACACATACAAATAAGTTATAACCCACCCTAAACATCACTTAATCTATTATGCAAACAATTACAAAATCAGCCTTGCAATGCATACATGCCTAAAATAAAGTATTATGCGTACAATCCCACCATCAGTATCTGAAAATACAAATAACTAGTTAAAAGTTATTACAGAGCAACCAAAAGACTTGTCTTCAGCAAGAAACTTAAGAGTTTCTCTTTCTGCTAGAACATCCAACTTCTGCTTTTGGAGCTCTTAATCCAAGAATGGCATTGGTCACTTTGACCAAACTGTATGGTTGCTTAACCATAAATACTTCTTATTGTTTGGGTCCTAAGGATCTAAGACCATAATGTGGTTGACCTCTTGTGTTTGTACCCCTAAAAGTTGAAGCATTGTGGATTTAGGTAGAGGACATCAAGTGGTATTGGGTCTTCTTCTTCAGTCTGCATAGGGACATCAAGTGGATTTGGCTCTTCTTCCTCAGTTTGCTTAGCAAAATTTCCATTAAAGATCATGACCGGCCAAAAAGGTCATTAAAGCTTCACTAGAATCTTCAGACATATAATCATGTGAATCATGAGATGAATCACTATCTAAGAAAACATGGATATCAAAGGATGTATCATCATCTGATATAATTATCACTTCTGTAAAGATGTATAAGGACAGTGAGGGAACAAAAATGATAGATTAATAACTAAGGATATAATCTGGTGTTAGGATTAAAGGTCGTGGACTCTTCTAGTCATTGCTCATTTTGAGATTGACCTCCATTTTTTTCATTTCCAAACACACTATATTGAACCATCTTTGTCAAATTTACCCATTTTAGACCCTATTTCCAAACATACCATACTTAATTGACTAGCAAACCTTAACTGGCTAACCTTTTGCTTCATCATTTGCTCTTTTGCCTTGTAAAGAATTGCTTCTACATTTTGTATCCTCTTTTTAAGATCATCTACATAATTTAATCTTGTTAGCTTTCCTTTATCATCTATAAAGATAGCAAAAGGTCAATACATAAGAGATAGTCAATTGGGTCAAATAGCATAAAAATAAATTATTTGTACACTTACCATTCAAAGTTCTCTTTCTCTTTCCTTTATCGTATACAAGGATAGCAAAAACTCAATACATAAGATAGTGTCAAATGGGCCAATATTATAGCAGAATAATGCAACACGATGTACACTAACCTTTCACAAGCTTCGGTTCATTGAAAGTTCTTTGCAACAAGTCATCTAGTATCACATCAGCTATTAGATCGTCTACCTCCTACTTATTCCCATACTTAGCCAAAACATAGTTAACCATCTCTTCAGTAACTACCAACTTCAACCAATCAATACCCTTTAAAGAATCTGCTATTGATTGCAAAAAAAACTAGGGTTACACGAAATGAGTGAACCAAACAACATAAAAAGTTACAAAACAAAATGACATCCATCCTCAGTTAATGTGCATTAGAAGTGTGCATTATCAACTACATTATTATACTCAAAACAAAACATACAATGCACTATGTCTAGTTTTATAAAAAAATCAATTGAAACACAAAAACACTTATAAAACATTCAGCTAACCACTTACCTCTAACCATTTCGATTAATCGATGCAGGGTTTTGGGCGCAATTAGGTATCTTGGAAGAATTGGGGGGTTTTTTGGCGCAATTCGTGTTACAGGTTGGTCTATATATATGGTTGAGTTAACTTTTATAAAAAAATTGCAAAAATGCTCCCTTAGGTTTCTATGAAAGGAGTTGGACGAAAATGCCCTTGTTGAATGGTTCAATTGGATGTCAAATTGGTAAAAGTACCTCTCAACCTAATTTAGACAACCACATGGACTATTGGTGTAATTGAATGTGTTTTAAGACCAAATTTGCAATTGTGTGTCAACCATAGGGACTATTTATGTAATTAACTCATTTTTTAATACAAACGCATCACCTCTATAATGGGCTTGCATTTGCATCATGCATCAGCCTCTAGGAACTTTAGCGCATTTTCTATTCATAAAATGCATTTATAAACTAAGTTTGCTTCGACAAATGAAGTTGTAGACACTATAAATGATTATTAGTTTGTCGGTTATTCCATGCGAAGAAGTCGTATACGTGATTTGAGACCGTCTTTGTAAGTCGGATAATGGTATCAATATAAAGAAATATGTATTTTCTATAGTGTTTATTAACGGTTTGAAATTTTATGGTGTTCACAATCACAAACTTACTTTGAAAGTAGGTGTTTTGATAAAGCTTTTACAAAATATTAAATATTCGAATGGTTTGTGCAATGGAACATGACTACGTGTTTCTTGGTTAATGGGACTTGCTTCGAGGCTAATATATTCAACGGAAGTCATTTGGGGAAGCGAATATTTATCTAGAGGATAAAAATCGCACCATGCCTAGCTAAATGTGTAATGTTAAAGATATAAAGGAAGCAGTTTCCCCGTGTTCGTATCTTTTGTTATGACGATCAAAAAAGCCACATACAATCTCCTGGGTAAGTAGGTTTGTATTCGTCATGCCCTGATTTTTTACACATGGCCAAACTATATGTTGACGTGTCTCACATTAAGAGCAAAAAAGGATTGAAGCTAGTTATTTGCAACAAAAAAGGCAACCTCACGATTAGCATGATGTGTCATTGTGCGTAGGTAGTTTATATTTAAGTTTTACTATTTATATTTTGCCGACTTTACCTATTAACAAACACTAACGGGTAGTGTACCTGATTAGTTATAGGTTTGTTGCTATGTAGGGTGTCGATCACTAAGAGCGAGTGTTAATACTTAAATATATCAGTATCTTAGTTATCTAAGTTAGTCCTAATTTATTCTATGTTATACCTAAGTTAAACCTAAACTAACGCAAGGGGGGGGGATTTCAGCCTGATAGAATGGCACGAGTTTTGGTTTACCTTGACTGAGATTGGGCGATTAACACATATAAGTTTGACAATTAGAAGATAGAGAAGCGGTCAAGCCTATTGTAAGAAAACGTATTAACCATATCTAATCTAATAAAATGCAAGTTTTAGTTTATAAGTGCAATGATTGTCTTATCTCGTTGTTGATATATCATTCCTGGATTTAGGCGGTACTTCTTCCTAAAACCTAGATCTGACAATTCTGTCACAATTATCCATATCTGCATAAAGTACTCACGGTTGATTATAATCTATCTTAGAAGACAATAATGGTGATCTTATTGAATCATAGCTCATCGAGACTTTACTAACTTACTGCTTAACGGCTCTTTATATACTAGTAGTCCACTGTCCAGATCTTTACCCAAGGAATCATAACGTCATTTGTTGATCCTAGGTCACGTGCTAGTCCAACTTGTTCACTAAACCAAAGGCAAAGACAGGTCAATATGTGTGATCCTATTACTCTAAATACATAAATTGCAAATATGGAGAGCTATCCTGACATCTAGCTAATGCTCTATTTGTATTCCTAGATCCAGTTGAATGATAGGTCACATACTTAAGCACATAAATGAGTATAAATTGATAAACATAATCAACACACAACAAATAAGATTCAATCAAAATAAACATTAACCAAACATTAAATTATCATAAACATGGCTAATACCTAATAACCATTCTACCTATACAAATGTCATAGATGAACGATTAAGGTAAACGAAACAATAATGAATGATACCAAAAACCGAACGCGTATTTAATGTATAGAAATTACAGGGGTTTCCTATGGATTGAAGGGCGTTGCAAGACCTTTGTGGCTTCTCTTTTCTTCTAAAAGTCGAACCTGGTGGTTAATGCCTTCTTCTTAGTCTTCGGTATATTTTTTTGCACACTAAAATTCGTCATTAGGGTTTGGTATTTATAGCCTCGGGAATTAGGTCGGTACGTCATATTGAAAGAGTTCAATATAGCGTATTGGGGTTTCTTGGCGTGGGCTCCACGATTATTATAATCCAGAATATTCCAAGACTTATACTTGAATACGGCGTATGGATATCTTCTGGATACGGCGTATAGAATCTTCTCTTCGTGGATGTTGAGTGAAGTTTAGGGCACAGATACGCCATATCTTCCTTGATGGATACGGCGTATAGAATGTCAGAACATTGCTCTTCATAATTTCTTCGTTTAAGCTCCAAAATGCGTACCTTTTGATCAACTTTTACTTTTTGCTCGATAATTACTGCAAATAACAAATATAAGGAATTAAGTACCAATTCATGCATAAATAATGTAAAACGAGTAATATAGTTGGGATAAATGATGCTATAAAAGTGACGTTATTTGATATCATCAAATATCCCCCACTTGAATCCTACTTGTCCTCAAGTAGACTTTAGAAAACTTATGAAAATGTATCCAAAACTGAGGTTTAAGATTTTTCCTTTAAGCAACTTTTGGTTCAATTACTAGCACACAACCAAACACATCACGAAATAGGAAAATGAAAACACTCAAATCACTCATCTAATCTATGTGGTAACATTTAAGTAATTCGCTCAATTGGTCGGTCGTGACGAGTATTCTATCATAAGCTTGGCAAGGGTACACATCTCCACCACTAAAACTAAGGAGTAACAAGTCTAAAAAGGTAAATTGGGTTGAGGTTTAAGGGTTGATCATTCTTTCTAATCTCTATCGATACCAATATTCCAGAAAAGGAGACAAAACCATAAATGCACGCTCAAATCCATGACTGCGACACTTGTGATTGCTCACTCTTTAACTCGAATAAGCTAAAGAATATGATTAGTAATCTTCACCAATAGTAGTAAACCAACAAGGGCGACAAAACCACATGTACACGAGCAAATCCATGCACGAGACACATGTGATTGCTCACTCTCTCATTCGAGTAAATCAAAGGTTAGGGATTAGGCATGAGGAATATATAATTGGTGTTAAATAAAAGAAACAAAACAAATAGATTAAGTCCGAACAAATAAGGAACAATGTTGCTAGTTACTTTCCCGACCATGCCGATGAAAAAGACACAAAATCATAGATTAACTAACGCTGTAACATGGAAACTCACGCTCTGGGTAGACACGAATTAGACTCATAGATGTCTTGATCATAAATACATGACTCGCATAAAACAACCTTAGTTGGCATTCCTATAATGGCCAGCTCCCAATCATCCATAATATGCATACTATACAACAATAATGTCTACCACTTGATACATGAAAATACACTAGTTGATTTATATTGTGACCAACTAAAAATAATATACAACAAAACTTTACATCGTTGGTTTATAACACGTACCAACGAATAATTGATCATCATAGATAATAAAATCGGTTAAGCTTAGACGAACCGATTATCTCACAAACCTCTCGTTTTTTTTCTCTTTTTGTATATTTTATATTTTATACATTTTAATCATAAAAATAAAAACAAAATTAGGTGTAAAATTTCACCACTTCACGAACATGATGAATATGGATTCTATTTCCGATCATACTAGTGAAAGTAATAAACACATGAAAAATAAAAATACACTACTTTCACATTCCTATTGAATTGTGCAATTTCCCGACCTAACCATAGATAGAAAATACGCACACGAACACAGGGAATACAATACTTTACACAAAAGCAACTAGCGATTGAAATAGGACTTAATCTAATAAGGTAGGCTAAGGTGTAAAGGTGTAACGAAACAAATATTTGGTTGTGTAAGAAAAGAATGAAATAGCTCAGCAGGTTTTTCTAGGGGTATCTTACTCTAAAAATGAGAGTAAACAAAAGGGTTTATACGGGGGTTAACTAACCGATGTGGTTAGTTAATATCACAATATGTATAGGCTTTTTGGTGTAATCCTATAAATTTACCAGTTTAGAAAGGTCACTCCATCTATTAAAAATAATTCTTATTATTGTGGTCTCGAGTAGTATACCAAGCCAAGTTCTAAAGTTTACTACAGTCACTGACACACTTATATTTTTGTAGAATTTGGGTAAATATTGGGAAATGGATAACGCTAAATCCTCATAAATAGAAATTAGGGTTATGTGTGCGGGGTCATGTAACTAATAATTTCAACAAAATATGCTAAATTTTTTTCTTAAATTTGAGTATAAATTAGGCATATGAGTATAAATTAGGCATATTATTTGTAAAAATAAGGACAAGTAAGTGTTCTAATTCTCCTTCCCCTACTTGAAATATACAACACCCACGTTGTATAGATATAACATGAAAAACAAGAAATTAAAGAATTAGAACAGAAAACTCCCTTGAGATTTACTAGGTATGATCCTCCATATTGCGTATATGAGCAAGTATGTGTGTTGTAAATGTGTCTGGATACCAGCATGACTATGTTAGTCTTAAAATATGTCGACTTATACAGAATTACATTAATTTAATATAGTCGTGTCGAATAAGAACTAGAAACATTAAGTTAGTAAAGTTAGACGACACATAGGACTATATATATCCCCTCTATACTTCCATTGAGGGGTGAGGATTCACAATGTAACATCTCATAGTGTGTGTTTCTCTTTCTCTCTCTAGAAATACACACTCTTCCCTTTCTCTCACTCTACAAT
>BQNB010056600.1:0-38606 GCA_026074375.1 Tanacetum coccineum | reverse complement strand
TCGTATAACAATAAGTTATCACGCTAGCATCAAGGCTGCACCATTTGAAGCACTTTATGGTCGAAAGTGTCATTCACCCGCGTGTTGGGCCAAAGTTGGAGAAGTTCAACTCACCAGTCCAGAGATAGTTCAAGAAATGACCGAGAAGATCATCCAGATCAAGCAAAGAATACAAGCCGCCCGTAATAGGCAAAAGAGTTACGCCGATTTAAAGCATAAGCCAATGGATTTTCAATATTGGGGATAGTGTTATGCTTAAAGTTTCGCCTTGGAAAGGGGTCGTAAGTTTTGGAAAACGGGGGAAGTTGAACCCTAGGTACGTTGGACCATTCAAGGTGTTGGAAAAGTTAGATCCTTTACTTGTAAGCTTGAGCTTCCTGAAGAGCTGAGCAGGGTTCACAATACGTGTCATGTATCCAACTTGAAAAAGTGCTATGCCGACGAACCATTAGCCGTTCCATTTGATGGACTTCATTTTGAAGACAAGCTTCATTTTGTCGAGGAACCAGTCAAAATCATGGATTGTGAGGTTAAACGGTTGAAGCGAAGCCGTATCCTAATTTTCAAGGTTCGATGGAACTCTAGGCGAGGTCCTGAGCTTACATGAGAACACGAATATCAATTTTGAAAGAAATATCCACATCTCTTCACAAAGACCGCATCGTCGTCAAGTGCCGCGTCTTAAGCCTTGAGGACAAGGCTCATTTAACGGGGGGAGACTATAACACCCTGTGTTTTAGGGTCATTTACGACGTCAATAAATTCACTATTTATTTTTAGTATTGTACGCGTTTGCTTTTAATCGTAATCGTTAAGTTAAATCGCGTAAGCTAAAAATTATCATTCAATGTAAACGGGCATCAAACAATTAAATGTTTATACCAAGCAAGTGTTAAGTAATTATTTTGAGGATAATTATTAACTTTGTTCATTTTATTTTTATTGGTTGCGTAAACTGTTTAAGTTTCACAATAAAATACGTTTAGGCATTCTCGAAACCACCAAAACTTTTCTACGCTTCAACAAGTACCCACAATTGTACCCAATACTCAAAATTTACAAAATATCATCACATGTATCTTCATATGGCCGGATATGGAAGGATATAAACAAAAGATATTTCTAGATTAAACATATTCTTTGTTTTCCTAGTGTTGACCAAGACTTTCCTTAAGACCTGTCTTGTGTCTATTTGACTAGTCAAGGAAGTATATAAGGCCTTATCTAGTGAGATAAACACACACACTTCATTTTACACTAGAAAACTTCACCATTTCTCTCTTTTGTTCTCTTAAACCCACGGCTCAACCACAACACACTAAGAAATCCATACCAAATTTATTTACCACATTTCCAAGTATTCCTACAACATATCTAAGATATCCTAAGGTGTTTAGAAGGTTTGGTTTAAGGTTTAAAAGTGTTAAAGCAAGAAGGTTCAAGATTAGGGTTTTATTGAAATTCGGGTTTTCAAGGTGTTGAAAGCTAGGGTTTGTTTGCTAAACAAGGGTTTAGATCTTGTTGTTCATCACCATACATCATATTAAGGTTACCTAAAAACCTTAATCTCTTTACATTTGTGATTTTATGCATATATAATGTTTGTATAGTTATCACCATCTAAGAAACTTATTATCTTGTAAAATGGATTTTTACACTTGTTTATGATTTGATGAACTTTGGCATATGTTATATGGATGTTAATATCATTTTATAATAGAAGTATAAGTATTGTACAAGTGTGGTTTATGTATAAAAAGTATATATAAACTAGTTACCTAAAAAGTGTACTTATTGAAGATTATGGACAAATAAGTATTTAGACATATGGATCTTGTGATTTTTGAACAATATTTGGAAAAATGACGGACTAGAGACCCTAAGTATGTAAGACACATGGTATAAGTGGTTGTAAAGGACTTGTAACAAAGTCGCTAAACTAAAAAGTTATAAAAACAACTTTTAAACACATTTTACCAAAAATATCAAAAAGGTCTCTTTGAATTCGAAATATAAAGCCTTCATTTTATATTTTAATAAAATAGTACATCTCATGAGGATTCCAAATATGTAGAAAACTTGCAAAACCGATTTATAACGAAGGAGATATGCTAATTTCAAGTTATACGTTAATTAAACGCGTTTATAAAATAAATTTTATAAAAACTTATTACTATTCACATCTAATGAAAATGTATACATATTTTTCACAGATAGTATATAATTTTAAGATTCCAAAACAATAAGAATCATAATTTTTGGATTAATAACGAAGGAGTTATGGATTTTTCACGTTTACGACAATAAATAATTTTATAAAAGTTACTGTTCACATCAGACATTAACATTTTGAAAACATCATTAATTAGATAAAAAAATTACTTACAAATACGTGCTCGAAAGAATCACTAAAAACGGAGTTAAAAAGGAATAAGATACGACATTTACGAGTTTACGATAACTAAATTTATAAAAGTCCATGAACAGGAAAAACCACTGTTCACAAGAGGACAAAAATTATGAAAATGTAATATTTTGATACATCATCTTAATACGAAAGCGTGGACGCAAGAAACATACCAAACGGGCTTAAAACGGGAAAATTACGTCGTTTTTACTAATGAGATATTTATAAACGTTTTAACTTTATAAATATGATTTTATAAACACGATTAGATGGTTATGTAGATATATAGAATTATATATGGTAGTAGTTATTCAAAGTACTTAGTACTCATACGACCTATAATTAATTAGGTTGCATTCGGGCGTATTTGTGACGCATTTTTCACGCATTTGATTTACTTTGTTAACTCATCCACTCGAGGTGAGTTCATAGCCCACGTTTTACATTTATAATGATTTATAAGTTTTGGGGTGAGAACATGCTTTGTTTTACAATTGGACGCAAGTGGACATTTCATATTTAAACTGATTACGTGTTTGCCTAAGTAGCGATAACCCAATGAGCCCATTATCATGAACTGTTAAATTACTGGATTGTATAAATAGATCTATTTAGGGGTGACGCCCCCGTTCGGATGATTAGCTATCACTGAAAATGAACGTATACCATGTCGGATTTGGGATGTTCTGGGTTAGAACATCATCAAGGGCAATGTAGGCAATTTATATTGCAATTCATATATGTCGACTTTCAGTGTCATGAGCATAGAGAAACGTAATTACATTTTTGTGATGTTTACATATGATGTATTATCACGGGGGAGATCTTGCGGTCGTACACTTATATAATTTACAAACCTATGAATTCACCAACAATATTGTTGACGTTTTAAAGAATGTTTTTCTCAGGAGATCAATGAGGTACAAGACAAGGGATACATTGGTGGTCGTTATTTTGGAAGTCATTTGCATTAAAGATTTGGTTGCATTACATTTTGGATGAATAATTTTTATGAACTAGAATCTTTGTATAATTTATCAATGAAAAAGTAACGCTTCGGGCTTTTGTAACAAACAATTTGCTAAATCCAATGTATCGGTTTTAAAATGACACTTTTAAAGGTCGTTCTTATATATCTTGTGTTGTTGATCTATGAAGTAACGCTCCCAAACCCATGTTCCGCTGCGACCCAATTTGGGGGTGTTACAATCCCACTCAAGTAACCATATTTTCTAAACCGCAAGAGGTCTCGACTTGGTTTTTATATCCCCAAGACCGTATTCAAGTTTACTGTACAGATTTTAAAATCCCACTAATCCAATTTTTATGAAAAATGGTCAAATTGGTCGATACATCACCAAAGATCATGGCTATTTTTGGACAGCCAACATCAGTCCCAATGAAATGGCCGTCATTTTCAAACCGTAACTCCGATTAAGCTCAAACCAGTGAGCATGGTTAGATATTTGAGTCCTCTACAACTTTTAGTTTTACATATTTAAGGGTCACTATTTTAAAAATCTAAAGATAACAGCCATTTACTATAAGTGTGCAGAATCTGCGCACCTTTGCCGTTTCGGCTATAGTAGAGAAAAACAAAGCATTATCTTAGAACATGTCATTATGAGTTGAGATATATACTTATAAAGTACTCTTTCCATTCTAAAATATGTGTCTTGTTTTGATTTCCTAAATGTTTTTCTTTTTGCAGCTTTGACCTTAAATATTTCTGTTTTTGTTATATAATATTTGATGCAAAATATATGAACGAATTGAGTTTTAAATGTATTTCATTGGTATAATTTTCTTCAAGTATCATATAACGTGACAATTACTTTTGAGTTATCAAACCTTATATTTTTTTTGAGTTAACAAACCTTATATTTTTTATGAGTTATCAAACCTTATATTTAAGATAATAAATGAAAATAGACTTCAAAAAGTTAAAACATGACAATTACTTCATCCGTCTTAATATTATCGTCTCCTGACAAAAAGCACACAGTTTAAAAAACATAATTATTACATCATTTTTCTATTATTTATTGCAGAATGACAATTTTACCCTTGAATAATAATTAATGTATTCTTTAAAGTTTATAATATTAAATTCAACCAAGAGTAATATGGTAAACTTAATCGAACTTCCTTATTTATTTTGTGTAGTGGACAATTAATTGAGTCGTTCTAAAAAGGAAACGTGAATTATTATTTTAGAATGAATAAAGTATTTTGGAACGGATAAAGTAAAAGTTATTAAAAAAACAAAATGTTAAATTGAATGAGACATTTTCATAAACACTTAATCAAAAATCACGATAAACAAAGTATCACCTCCGTCTAAAAATAAGTGTTCATTTTAACGTTTTAGAGTCAAACAAATTCAACTTTGACATTATCTATTTTCCTGTGTCATATAATACTTGATGCAAAAATATGAATAGATTAGGTTTTAAGTTATTTTTTATTGAAATAATTTTCATCAAACATTATATAACACAAAAAGAAGTATTTAAGATTAAAGTTGAATGAACATTTGTTTTGAGACACCCGAAGTATATATTATGTTAGAAGATTTCTGGGTGATTGAAAAGAAGAAAATGATAGGGGGTTTGCAATTTATAAGAAAGGTTCGCAGAGGCAACAAAGGTCTGAAGCCAAGTTCAAAGAGGTGAAGCAAAATAAATAGTGAATGGTTCAGCAACAAAGGTCCAAGCAAAATAAATGGGTTTCTTTACCTGGGAGGAGTTCACAGAAAAATTTATGAACTTCGGTATGAATGGCGAGGTCCACATACATGATACAGCCTTGATCTTTTTCTTTAATTGAATGAATTGATAACCAAGTTCAAAGCTTAATTTGAAAAGTTTTTTCATGCATTTTGTTTTGTGTGAGGGAAAAGTTCATTAAGTAATGAACCTTTCACCCACACAAAACACAAAGCAAAATGCATGAAAAAACATTCATAACCAAGAACCTCTTAAACCTTTTTTAGGTCTGTTTATTAGGAAGGTTCTTTCTGCAATTGGCCGAAACCTTCATGTTAAGACTTAAGAGGTCAAGTTTATTTTCAAAATTGACGCTTTTTTTGTATGTGCGACCCTCAAAAAATATTGTACTATCTTAGTTTCTCTTACGCTGTAACTTTAATTTGCCACCATTTTCTTTGTGCAACACCCCACTAAAAATCCTGAGTCCGTCTTGAGATGTGACTAAAACAATTTTGTACGATAACATTGAACGTACACTATAAATGTTTAATATATCGTGAGGCAATAATTTATATAAAAAAATATTTGTGGATTCTTCCAACTTAACTTTTGGGAGAAGTTGAGTCATTTTTGCTTGAAAATTTATTCCATCCTGGTAGTGTTCTTCGTAAACTTGCGAGATCAATCTGCATGCTTGTTAGGCATGGTTTGCATTCAATGACAGATAGAGTTATTAACTTCATCACCGACATCCAAATTAGGGGTGTAATCGATTCAAGCAGAGCTCGAGTTAGACAGAGCTTGAGCTTGGCTTGACAAAAAATAGTAGGCTTGAGCTTGGCTTGAAAAGCTTGAATGCGTACAAAATTAATGTATTTAATAGCCAAATTCTCAAACTCATCAATAAACATATGCATAAAGTATAACAAACAAAAACTATAAGTGAAACCAAGGTAGATTCATTAAACATTAATAAAATTAACAATAACATTCTCGTACCAAAGTCAAACATTAGAATGAAACATAAGCCAAAGTACTAATTAATGTTCAAACGTACAAAGTATTTCAAAAAAAACGTATATTAGCCAAAGTACTTATTCAAATGGTTTGCATTAACTCTGTGTATCTAATAAGGTATTAAAGATTAGCTTAGTTTATCGACAAAAAAATCAACAAAAGAAACAAACAAGTTCATCAAAACAAAAATTGTAGTAATATGCGCGTATGAAACTTTATGTTTTATTTGGGTACTTAATTATTTGTTTTATTACACATATGTTTCATTTGTACACACATTTTCTTTTCACTTATGTACACTCAAGTATATCTTTTTAATTGTCGATTTTGTCATATGAGTTAAGATCAACATAGACCCATTATTTGTCATAGATCCAATGAATCAATTTTAACCATCTATTTTTTCATCAAAATAAAAAAACCCACTTTCCACCTCTTTTTAAAAATAAAATATCTTACAAACGGTAAATCGTCACACGACAAAAAATACACCATCGCACGAGTATTTTTTTTATCTTTCAGTAGACGGGTGACACGATATACTTTCGAGGAACTTTTTTTCAATATTTTTTTTTTGTCACGAATTGCGAAAATCATATATGATTCGTATAACGAATCATATATGATTTCATAAAATCATATATGATTTGTGATTCTAACTAACTTTTTTTCAATTTTGTTTCAGTCACGAATTGCGAAAATCATATATGATTCGTATAACGAATCATATATGATTTCATAAAATCATATATGATTTGTGATTCCGACGAACTTTTTTTCAATTTTGCGAGTCACGAATTGCGAAAATCATATATGTTTCGTATGAGCGTAATCATATATGATCCTATAACGAAATCATATATGATTTCATAAAATCATATATGATTTCATAAATCATATATGATTTCATAAAATCGTATATGACTTCATAAAATTATAAAAAAAAGTTCGTCGAAAAACATAAGTCGCCCCTCTATAGAAATGATAATGTAATTCTCTCGCGATGATATGTTTTTTGTTTGCTAACGGATTAACAGTGTGTTTGAATTATTTAATTTTTAAAAAGAGGTGTAAAGTGAGTTTTTTATTTTTGATGAAAAAATGAGTGTCTAGGATTGATTCATTGGGTCTATGACAAATATTGGGTCTATATTGAACTTTTGGCATACATGTTATCATCTAACTTTTTATCAACTCTTTAAAATACCCGTGAATTTCACGGGTCTTTTAGCTAGTTTATAAAATACATGTTAGTATTTTTTTTGAACGGCGGCATATTATTAGAAAAGAACTAGCAAGGCGTTAGAAATTACAAAGGCGATTTAAGCCAATCAGTCCAACTAATACATTTCTTTCCTCTAGATTTTAACCAAGAAAAAGAAAAACACTGAATGTTATCAAAAACTCCACATTTCCTCATGTCTTGAGAATTGAAAATGTGGTTATTCCTAAAACGCCAAAGCATCCAACAAGTGGCGGCAAAAATGACATAAGCTCGGTCTTTCTCGACTTTTAAAGCTTTCCACGAATGATTTGACCATGAAATTCCCAAGCAATCATCATAGAAAGATAACGTCGGGAATTTTAAGGTCACACCAACCACGAAACAAGCCTCCAAATATTGAAGTTGCACTACAAGAGAAAAAGGACATAGAATTTGACTCACATGCCCCTCGGGAACATAACTGGACATGAATCTAATCACTAAGACCAATACCACGAGATGAAATGGTAAACAAGAGGAAGTCTATCAAGAAGCAAACGCCACATGAAAATGTTAACCTTCCGAGGGATAATCTTACACCATCTTGTGCTTGGGAGGGAATTAGCGATCATGCAATTATCAATATGTTTCCGAATGAAGCTTACTGAATAAGAACCATCAGTAGAAAGAGAGGAGACGACACAATCCCTATCAACCTCAACATTCAACGAACCAATATCCATGAGAAGGTTATTAAGATCTGCAAGAGCTCTCCCACCGTTTACAGGACGACGCCAATCCCACGCCCAAAGACCATTAACAATTCTATCTCTAACAAGGCAATTTTGATTATTTTCTAGGCGAAATAACCTGTTAAAGCGAGAACAAAGAGGAGCATCACCCAACCAAGTATCTTTCCAAAGCATATCATAGAACCATCACCAACTTGATAACGAAGAGAATTCAATGGGACATAGCCACTTGAATGAAGATGATATATCGTGCCAACTATACGAGCCCAAAGACCATTGGTTTGGCAGCCTTTAAGCTCAATACCAGCTTCATTGCCATGAATCGATTTTAAAACCTCAACCCAAAGAGCAGATGGTTTATTAAGCAAACGCCATCTCCATTTGAGAAGCAAGGAGTTATTTAAGCTTTTAAACTAGCCCACGTTCCTTAAACCGCCTTTATCAAGAGAAGCTAAAATGTTAGACCATTTGATCCAAGCAAGCTTCCTAGAGTCACCTGTAGCACCCCAAAAAATGAGGCACGAAGACTTTCAAGAGTCTTAAGAACAGCTTCAAGAACTTTACAGATGAGAAGTATTATATACCAGGCTTCCTAGACAGAACACCAGATTTAATAAGAGTTAACGACCACCTGAAGATAACATTTTTTGCCTTCCAACCTGATCAGTCTCTGTTTAAAGCGCTCGAATCAAAATGTTCCAATTGGCTATACTTTCATGTCTAAACCAATTGGAGACCAAGTAGGAAAAAGGAAGATTACTAGCGAGGCATCCAGTACCTCTGCATAAGACTCTCGAATGTCCATCGAAAGAAACCCCACTCCATATAGAGTGACTTAGAGGAAATTGATATTTCAAGCCTGAAGCAAAGGTAGAAGACATTTAGGATACGGATGATGTTGTCCATAATCATCCTGGTTCCAATCTGAAAGAATAATAACTTCATCGTCGAAAAATAAATGAGAAAGCCGAATTTCTGAGGACCCGATCATAACACCTTGGAAAAGATTTGCCGTCAACCCGTCCTTAAGAGCAATGTGAAGGCCTTCCATAACTATGATGAATAAGAAAGGAGACAATGGATCTCCTTGCCTCAATCCTCTTTTTAAAGAGAACTCCGATGTAGGACTTCCATGAACGAGGATGGAAGCCCTTGAAGACTTTAAACCCAGCCATATTCCTTAACGCCAAGATAACTACTAAAACCTAATTTTTCCATAACATGGATCAAGAAACCCAACTTACGGAGTCAAAGAAACTTTTTTCAAAATCGACTTTAAAAAGTAACATCTTTTTTTTTCTTATACCATTCAATAACCTCGCTTAGAATGAGAGGACCATCGAGAATTTGGCGACCCGAAATAAATGCCGATTGCTCATGACTAATGATCGAATCCATTACCTTGGAAAGCCTGTTTGCTAGGATACCCGCAACAATCTTGTATTGGAAACCGATAAGAGATATAGGTCTAAATACCTTTAATATAAAGAGGATTAGACACCTTTGGGATTAAAGTAAAAAACAAAGAATTCGTACCAGGAGGGAATGAACTAGAAGAGAAGAACCTCATAACAAAGTTCTGGATATCGATCTTCATGATGTCCTAGTATTTTTTAACAAACATAAAAGAGAATCCATCTGGACCCGGAGCTTTTTGGCTACCACAATACCCAAAAACCAAAGCATTTTTTTATTCCCTCAAAGAGACCATGGGAATCTAGAAGATGATGACCAGAAATCACTTAGGCTCTTAGCAGACGACATGGATGGTAAAATCACAGGAGAGTCATGGCAGGAGAACTTCTCTTTATAAAATTCAAGAAAAGCCATCTTAATGGCACCAGGATCAGAAACCCAAACTCCCTCCTGAAGGATACCTTGGATCGATTAGTGATTCTCACCTTTTTGAGTTAATAATGCATGAAAATTTGGATGTTTTCCGTCCCCCGTTCTCCACGTCCCATCTAATTCGAGCTTTTTGGATTAAATCCATGGAGACCAGCTTCTCTAAGTTACGAGCTCATGCAAAGATAACACGAAGCATTTGATCAGTCTTTACTTGCTTGACTCGCATCTAGTCTTTTCGTCTAGCTCTTTAGTAAAGCAGATTTTTTTTATCTTGTGCTTGTTACATATCTTTAGTTTGGGAAGCCCAAGTCTTGAGGTGCAATTTGAGACCTTTGACTTTTTTGTGAAGAGGAAGGGAGAGACCATCATCATTTGCAGCTAAGGAATTCCAAGTTTCTTTTACAACGTTATCAAAATCACATCTTTCAAACCAAGAATGATAAACTTTGAACGGGTAGGCCAAAGTTGTTATTCTGACAATGAAGAAGAATAGGGTTGTGGTCCGACCAAACCCTATCAAGCACGGTCACTTGCAGTTTTGAAAGAGCGAGAAGAACATTATTAGAGATCAGGAACCGGTCTAATTTACTTAGTTTGGAACCGGATTTATTCATCCATGTGAACATTTTTCCTCCCATAGGGAGGTCAATTAAACCGACATCTTGAATAAAAGCGTTAAAAATCACTGCATCGCTACTAGAGAAATTGGAGCTAAACCGTTCTGTCTCGCATCTAACTTCATTAAGATCACCAAAAAGAATGAAGTTTCCTTGATGGTTCTGAATAAACGAGTGAAGTAAATCCCATAGAATATATTTCTCAGGTTGTTGTTGCGGACCATACACATTAATAAGAAAATAATCTTCAACCGAATTCTTCCATTTTCCTTCCACAAAACGTAATTAATCATTACACCCAAATTCTGTTTTCGTGGAAAACATTTGGTCTCACATAGTAATATGCCCCCTGTAACTACCCCTAGCCAAACTAAGTAATTTTTATAAAACCTATTGTTAAAAATAAAAATAAGAAAAGAATATGTTATGTTGGTAAAAAAACCTATATGTTTAAAAAGTCAGTTAGATCATATGTTTGTAAAAATTTTAAACATCTAAAAAGATTTTTTTATTAATGTTAAAAGTCTACACGAGGCATGTCACATGGGTTTGAAAATTTGGCATTACATTTTCACTTGAGTCTAAAGTGAAGGTATCAAACAATTGATTTCGATAAATTTGAATCTAAACTCACAAACCAAATACACTTATTTGTTCTATTGTGCAATTCTTTTACTAATACATTATTTGGATAATTCAATCAAACTACATTATTAAATCTTTAACGAATACCCACTCAAACTGACTGTGTGATAAGCGGCAAACAACTATACTGGCGAAATTGTGATCCTGGTTCGACCCTTGAATTCAAAGCGTGTGTTTTTTCAAATACAAAACGTGTGTTTTTTAAAATTAATATAGTGTGTGTTTTTGAAAAGGTGTCAAGTTTAGAGTTGATCAAGCTTAATGTGTATTAAATTATATTTAGCGCTAATTTAGGCAAACTACATTAATAGCGTATCAATATTAGTGGCTCAAGCCCACTAATCGCACGCTCGGATCAAGCCCACCCTTTAAAGGTTCGCGAGTCAAAACATGACAATGATCTTGTAAACCTAGGCCACATCTGACCTCGTAAAGCATCTATCAGGCCGCATGGGACAACTCTCTTCAACTGCCGCTAATGGCTAACATGTACAATCTGACATAAGGTCGTGGGAGACACACAACCAACATTATAAGAAGCAAGCACTTCCTCGTATGGGCCAGGAAGATAGTGTCACATAAAAATATGTGTCAAATTTGTGAAAACAAAAACTTAAAAAAAAAGATGAGGTAATTAATAAAACTTTAGTGGTTGAAACTTGAAATTTAAATAAATAATATGAAATTAAGTGTAAATTTATAAGTTTCTATGTTTTTAATAACTTCAAAAAATAAACAAATAACCCTTTAGACTTTATATTTTAAATATACAACAGTTGTTTTAAAAATACAACATATATATGCACAAGATTATTAATATCAAAATGAAAGCACGAATTATTATGTATATAAATAAATAGTACAATGTTGTACGTATACGAACAACTCATGCTTTTCCTCTTTATGAGTTTAAGTAAGAATAGCCGAAAAAACTGTTTTTACTATATGCGTTCAATAAGGACTAATTGTTATCCATTTTATAAGTTTATCACATGTGTACACGAGTTTTAATATTAAATACGACTAAATTATTATTAACCAGGGTTCTAAAAGGCGCGCTATAGCGGCACCATAGCGCGAGGCGTGGCCTCCACGTTACAAAACAGGCTAAGGCGTCGTCTCTAGGCGTAGCGTGCAATAAAGCGCAATAAGGCGTGATAAAGCGCGCTATAGGATCGCCTTTTTTGAAGCTTTTAAAAGATTTCATGGATTTGAGCTTATTTACAAGTATTTATGATTTGGGTTGTATGGGATTCGGGCTTAGTAACTCCATAACTCAATTTTAAGCCTAGTAGCTAACTAATATTGACCACTTCAATAAATATTTTTATTTTTTTGCCTATCCTTGGATTCACCTTAAAAACGCTAATGACACAACCCTAAACTCTAAAGCTTGAGGCTTGGCTGTCACAAACTAACCCGCGCCAAGTGCATGAAACTGCGAGGCGTACACAAGAATGGAATATCAACACACAACAACATGGTGTCATATAGAGAAATACTAAAATTAAATAACCCCCCCCTAAAGTAAAGCAAAGACACAAAGTGTCATAACAATACACAAAATCTAATGGTGTCTTTATTAATGAGAAAGAGGCCTCGTCAATAAATGACATGCAAAAACATAATCCAAACAATTCATGAAAACGCATTTATTCAAACAGAAAGCAAAAATAACTCCAAGCATCCATTCCTTACGGTCTTTCTAGGCCGCTTTCCACTTCGCTCTATCTTAGCACCATTAAGCTCACCTGAAAATGATGCTTAAAAACGTCAACACAACGGTTGGTGAGAGTCATAGGTTTAAGACTCACATTATAAACCTTTCAAACCAATTACTGTGATTATCAAAACAATATAGGACAATTATGCAACATATGAACTTATACTAACATGCAAACCAAATCACCATATCAAACCAACCATACATATACTGGGTATGCGTACCCCTTCGATCCCACATAAACGTTTAGCTTTCGCACCTAAAGGTCTACCACTGAAAAGCATATATTAGGCCCTGGACCCATACCAATTCACTGAGTTTGATCAAATCTCAATAAACGATCCGTGAGATATCAGCCCCATCTGATTAATGATCCTCAACACAAAATACACAATATCATGCAACAACCAGCATATGTAGTCCAAAAGTCCACAGTGAAGTATACGTGTACGCAATCAAAACACATAATCACAGCAATTCAAAACATTTCCAAAACACTTAGCATCATTTCCATCCCAATTTAAAAAACATAAAAAGAGGGACTATGAAACTCACCTGATGCTTTGGACTTCCCAAAAGAATCCCAACATAAGCTTCACAAACACTTCACGAATAATCAAAACAATTAAGCCACAATAACTACCATCACTTAGGCATACAACCAATATGAGTACCATCAACTATGATAGATATCTAAGCTATCTACCATAGTTCTATACTTGTTTTAAACCTTTTCCAACTCTTAAATACACCATTGTAAACTCAATACAATACTTTAAATTTACTGGATTAAGAGCAGAATTTTATACTCACGGATTACGCGTTCCTAAAACGTACCACTTAAACACTTCCACAATTCAAACAAAATTCACCATGCTACATATATGTCTTATGAACCTCTCTTAGCTCTCCCAAAGTCATTTCCCTTTTACAAATACCCTTTAGAAATTCATTAATCCAAAGTGTCCAGAATTCGGGGCCAGAATCCGACCCCCTAAAAGTATGACGTTAGATAACCCACTTAAACTTCATAACCTACTTAGCAAAAATTTCAGGGGGTCACAAACAATATATAAACTAACTTCCACATGATTTAGAGCCTCTAACTAGATGTCTACGTATTTTTAGAAAAATCAAAACCAAAACTGAAATTTGTCACAGTTTTACACACTGATTTTGTAAAGACCTTTTGACCCACTTCCCGACCATAAAAACTCATGAGACCAACTACTATGGAAAGTAGACTCCTGGAGTTATCCTCAGTATGTGTAAATTATTTATTATGATCATTTATGATTGAGTTATGACCTTACAAAACTGCCTAATTTCTGCAGTGAATTAAACAACTAATTCGGGCGATCTAGACCCTAACGCATGATTTAAACATTCACAAACGAAACCAATTGAACCAATGATCAAACCAATACAATCATTAAACTATAAACTCCAGAAAATTTAAAACCCTAATTTATAAACCCTAATTTATTTTCATGATTAAACCTAATCCATCATGCTTAGATTACAAGAATTAAAATAAAAACTAGAATTAAACAAAGAATTAGAAAATACCTTAAACTTTAAAAAAAAAAAAATCTTTTTTTTTTCCTCTCTGTATTACGGGTACGAGCAAAAAGGTGAGGAGGGTTATGAGATTTATTTTGTATTTATAGGCCCCCAATTAATTATAGATAATATCTAATTAGAGTTTGTTTCCTTTTAAAACTCTTTTTTTTCTTTTCTTTCCCCTTATCCTCTTTAAATTCGTTTTTACTATTCATCTATAAAAAAATATTTTTTTATTTATTAATTACTTAATTATTTGCTTTACCTTAAGTTTTTATAAAAACCTAAGCTTATTTGCACGATTACCTCTTTGCTTAAACGCATTTATAGACTTTTTAAAAAAATAACTGGTTCCAAAAATACATTTTTATTTCACAAATTCACTTTCTAAAAATAGAATGTCTTATTTCCAAAAAACTTTCATAATTTTTGAACAAACTCATTTCTTTCACAAATGACACACTTCCATTTTAAATCCATCACCTAGACATCCACAAATATAACCAAAACATTTCTCTCAAAAATACCCCAATCAATTTCCATTATCAACTATAATGTGATTAAAATGAAATTTCTCAATCAAATAAACTCATATTCTCTTAACTTAACCTCTAAACCAAAAACTTATCTTAATTAACTAACACAAAAAATACGTATCCGTATATTTACTTACCACAATTAACGCGAACCGCGCTTCAATCACCGAAATCATTTCCTTGTCACCAAAGTTGAACGAAATTGAACTTCACAAAATTTCAACCCAAATCCAATCATCTCCAATGAGACGATCACGCTCAATGGATTGTTATCCAATCTCACATATCCTACAACAAACACATATACACACGTAAAACACATAACCGATACATTGCAATAGATACATTTAGGTCAACACAAATGATATAACGTAGACCAACCTGCTCAAGTCATGGTTGTCACATTGGCTATGCCGCCACGCCACGCTTCACGCTATTTATAACCTTGTTATTAACACACAACAACGTAATTGTCAAACATGAGTTTTAGCATCCTTTGTTTAATATGACAGGAAACATTTATTATAAATGTTACAATTATTTAAATTATGAGAAACCCGCATTCACAATTACTGAAATAATGGTAAACAAGACATTCAACGTGCAAATACGAAAAAATAACAATATTTGCAAAATTAACACTTGAAAAAAAATTTAATTTTTAAAAACTTTAGAACTCCCGTGCGTGCACGAGTATTAAAACTAGTAAATATAAAGAACAAGATATGAAAATAAGAATGAGAAGAATAGAGAAATATTATTATTATTGAATGGTAATTCAAGAGGTTATAAGTATTTGATATTTATGCATGTAAAATCTTAACGGGCCGGTTGTGATAAGAGTGAATACATACAACATAGTCCATTATATATATACACATTTATCAATACACTAAATGCCAAAACAGTAACGGGCTTTACTGTTCATCGATGAACAGTGTAGTCTCCACATCGGCCAGGCCGAGGTTACGGTTTCATACGGCAAAAAAAAAAAACTTTATACTCCCCCTTCTTTCGTAAAAAATAAGAAGAAAAAAAAAAATTACGATTACGACTTTCTATCGACCTGGGCAAAAAAAAAAAATATTCCCTTTATTGAAAAAAAAAATTGTCATTTAATATGAGAAAAAAAACAAACTATTAAACATGAGACCGAAGAAATTAACCCGAACAAAAAAAAATGCCCCGCAATAACGCGCGAAAAAATAAAGCCCGCAGCAACGCGCGGGTAATCTTTGCTTGTTATTAATATTTACAATAATATTATTATTTTTATTTTTATTTAAATAAATAAAGTATTAGCTGTTTAAAAAATGAAAATCAAAATAATTTAAAATGTATGTGGATGCGTTTAACAACCTTCTTTTTTTACGGAGTTTAGTTAAATTTGTTAACACGTGAAATTAGAGTCCAAGTTGTCCTAAATCATTAGGGATTACAAATCTTATCATCCACAGACCTTTTCACGTCATCTTCATTCAACACGTCACCCAAACCAAACCATAAAAAACACAAACCCTAAACAAACAATCTATAAACAAAAAAGCTTGTTAATTTCAGTTGATAAGCAATACCCAGATGACGATATTGTTGGAAGATATAGTTAAAGCAGTTGAATCATGGTTAAAGATATTGAAAGAACCAGAAGAAGCTTATGTTGATGAGAATCTTGATCCTGTTCTTATTGTTCCTGGGATTGCTGGTTCCATTTTGAATGCTAAAGATGCTCAAACTGGGAAAGAAGAACGTGTCTGGGTTAGGATCTGGGAAGCTGATCGCGAGTTTCGCGCCAAGTTATGGTGTCAATTCGACCCCGATAGTGGTATCTTTTTTTCTTTTCCTTCATTATCTTCACTTTGAGGATTCTTAATTTACTCATATCGATAATTGGGAAATTTACGGATAAAGGTAACATAAATTACCATATCACTAAGGGCTTTACCCGGGTTAAGTGTGTCTCTGGTGTTAGGTTTAAACCCCGTGGATTAGTCGGCCAAAAGGTAATGCAAATTGGGTACGCGATACTTAAGATAGAATTTTAGAAAAAAAGGATTTTTTTTTACCAAATTGGAAAGTTTTGATTTTGGGTGAGAAGTGTGAAAAACATGGTGTTTTTAGCTATGAGTATGATCAACGTACTTCCGAAATCGTGTGGCAGGGGTGTTTTAGTAATTTCATGGGTGCTGACACGCCAGCAAAAGTTATCAGAAAGAGAGGAATTTGAAAGCATGTTGATCATAGTGGTAATAAAAAAGTTGATTTTTCACAGGGGCACAAAGTGATCATGTTCATCGGTTATAGATTTTACCCTAATGATTTTGTTCTTCTTGAATGTGTTAAAGTTGAGCTTTGAGTCCCACCCCCCCCCCCCCCCACCCCCCCCCCCCACCCCCCCCCCCCTTTTTTTTTTTGTATTTCACATACACAAATTGTTACACATTTTTTGGTAAAAAATTGAAGGTATGTTACTTTTAATGAGTGACAAAGTAGTAGATACTCCACATTGGGAAATTTAGGGTGTGTTTAGTTGGGGAAAAATATTTCATTTTTTTAGGAAATTTTTCATTTGAGAATGGAAAAACTGAAAACCTGTTTAGTCGCACTTTTTTCCAATATTTTTCAAAAAAAAAAAAAAACAAAATTCTCATTTTCTAATTTTATATAGAAAAATAGATAATCACATTTTACTATTCTCCATTTCTTTTCATTTTTTAAAAAGGAAAAATACAACTCTCATGTTTTCAAAATTCTCAACTCTTCTCTAGAGACGAAAAATCATTCCCTTCTCTAGGAATTTAGAAACAGAAAAACATGAAAATTTTTCTACAACTAAACACTACCCTGGTTTTTTTGTTACCTTTCTTGGTAGTTTTCACTTAATGAAAGTGGTGTGTTGAAGGGGGGTCTTTCCATTTTTAAATTTCAGTTATTGAAAGCCTTTGCTAAAACCATATAATTCTTCGAAAAAAACTTTATAGAGACAAGTACATTTGTAAAAGAAACATATAACCTAGACAAGCGTATATTAATGGTGTTTAAATAATACTCTAATATTTCATTTGGGAATCGATTTGGGTAATTATTTTTTGCTCTAAAATAGCAGGAAATCATAACCAGTTTTGCAAAAGTGCAAAACCATTATTTACAACTTCCAAAAACCTCCTTAATGATGCAATTGTGGTTTTATGACCTTTGAGGATTATTGTTAATTTCAAGATTTTGAAATACGATAATAGCCAAAGGTTAGACACCAAGGTTACCAAAAAATGAAATACGTAGTAGTATGTCAATGGAGACTACAGAGGAGGAAAAGATTAATAGCTGAGCAAGCCTAATAATTAACTTTCACTGCATATTCTGCAAAACATTATCGTCCCTATTGTACTTATTGGGTTGCTATATGAACCAGGTAAAACCGTGTCTTTGGATCCTAACATCAGTATTGTCGTTCCTGAAGAGAGAGATGGCCTCTATGCAATTGATTGCTTGGATCCTGATATGGTGCGTGTTTTTATGCATATGCCCAACTTAACTCCATTTTGCATGCATCATATTCTGCTTTGTTATAGTTATGTACAATACATAACTACGTTCCTCGTCCCTTGCACACTCAGTTTCTTACTGTTTATAATGATGTATGCAATTGCTTTGTTGTTTTCAGTAGCAATAGATGTAGTTTGTCTTGAAAATGTCGAGTTTATCCGCTTAATAACCGATACTGTTATACCGTATAGTTAGCTCTTGTGATATAGAACTAGTTCATGCTTTCAGTAGAACACATTATGATTTTTCGCACAGTGAAAGATTGTCACTTCAACTTGGAATTTTCTTATTTGAACAATCAATGTAGCTAATAAGCTAAATACTCTGGCTGGTTGAAAGTGATATAGTACGCTCCTGGTTGGAAGAAATTAGCGAAACGCCACTTCAGCTGGGCTTATAGTATGTTAAGATGGCGGAGTCCTCAAGTATCATCTTCCATTTCGAAGCATGAATTTTCGATGAACTAGTTAAAAACGAAAGTTGTGACTTCTAGATTCAACTCATGTTGTAAACTTTACATATAGTGAGTTTTCATCTTGTAATAGATTAATAGCATCTTATCTATGTTCACAGATTGGGGTTAGTTAAGTGCCTTATAGGTGACAAACAAACTTTATTTTAATGAATTCGTATCAAGAGTCAAGACTGGGAAATTGTTGGAATTATTTACGCATGCTGACTCCCATTACATGTTAATTTATATGCATGTTATGCATTACTATATTGCGCAAGCTCAAAGTTGTCGCTTAGTAACAAACTGATTTTTTTGGTTCAGCTATTATGAAGAGGCCTTGTGTTTTTGCTATAGCCAATAATAGGATCTACGTTGTTAGCAATGCAAGCATTAATAGCTATAGCACAACTAAAACATCATGTCAGTTAGGTCTGGTATATAGAATCTAGTTTTATGATGGTTAAATAATACTTTAAAGACTGGTCAGGGTTTCAATACATTCTACACCGCAATCTAGTTTTATGATGGTTAATGATGCTTGTAACTTGAATGCTCCTAAGTTTATTTTTCGTTTGGCTTCGTCATCAAAAGATTTCCATGAAACATAGCCTACTTGTGATGCCAGTGTTTTTTTGCTTTGTACGTACTGAGATAACGAGAACTTTTACGATGGTGCTGATCTTATAATTGTATTTCTCATGTGTATTTATGTTGTGGCAGGTTATTGGGCGTGATAGTGTATGCTATTTCCATGATATGCTTAAGGAGATGACTAGCTGGGGATACCAAGAAGGAAAAACGCTATTTGGATTTGGATATGATTTCCGACAGAGTAACAGGTAACTTCTATATGAATATTTACTAAATTGTGTATCATTACTGTGGTTGAGGAATGAGGATGCACAGTAGCTGTAGGCGCTTGTGCTTGCTAGTTATTTCAATTTTGTCTAATATAACATAACTATGGTTTCATGCCAACGTCTGTAGATCATTTAGACTTAAAGTAGCCTTTAATCACTTTAGGTACTCACCGAGTATCTCGGTTTCATGAGGGTTGAAGCTGTTGGAATTTGTCCTGTGACAGTGATGAAATTTTGTCTGTAGATCATTTAGACCTAAGCTGTTGAAATTGTGTCATGCGGCAGTGATGAAGTTATTGATGCTGTTCTGGAAGCTTTCATCAGGTCCTCATCTGAACTTCTGTTTTATAGTGTACACAATGTAAGGTGTTAGTATCTCATCTCATGTTGTATACACTATAGAGCACAAGAAAGACAAACACTTCCCGATGGAAATTTCCAGAAAATTAACAATGATCTGATCAGATCTCACATGACTCTAAAAAAGGATTTCCATCAACTCCAAACCGTTGTGCAGCTGAGATACTTAGGTACTTTACCATGAGTGATTGGTGGCTATCTTACTCAGAAATGGTCAACAACTATTAGCAAAATAAAAATTCAATAGTTTCTAGGGATGTACTCATTAAACCTTGTGTTGACAAACATGAGTAGTTGAATTAACAAACTGACGCATGCTAAACATTGATTGTAGTTGATTCAGTTACTTGAAATGAAAAACATTGAATGCTAAACATTGATTGTAGTTGATTACTTTTTTTTTGAAATGTATTAGTCTGTTGTAATTATAACAACCTTAACTTACAAACTGACTTGCATCATTGATATACTCGTATGGACGAAGCATGATGCATGCTATTTGACGTACATAATATTTGGTATTTACCTTTATAGATGGCAAAATGTTTAGTTTATTTTTTGCCCATTTTTTTGTAATTTTAAATAATTGATTTTAAATAAATATAGCTATCAAAACTTCGTAATTATCTTAAATAAAGGGAGTTTGGGGGTTGTAAACATGTAAATACACTTTGACTCTTTGAGCAACGGTCACCATGTTTTACCCGTTCTTATTGACATGTGTCTGTTTGTATTTTATTGTATCTTATCCTGTTGGTATGCCATGTGCTGAACTCATGTTGGTTGTGTCTACATATTTCAGACTTAAAGAAACAATGGATCGTCTTGCTGCAAAGTTGGAAGCAATTTATACTGCTTCAGGGGAAAAAAAGATAAACGTAATTACTCATTCAATGGTGGCCACCTTGTCAAATGCTTCATAGTCTCCTACAATGATGTATGCTACCGTCTTCCCTTCGTGTTTTTTTCATGCTTCGGTTTCATTTTATTTAATTAAAAGTGAAGCCGTTATATATAAAATAATGTTTTGCAGATTTTTGAGAAATATGTAAAGAGTTGGATAGCAATTGCTGCACCATTTCAGGGTAGGTGACTTGACTGATGCAGTCATTTTAAAATTTTGCAAAATATTGGAACTTCTGAATAGTTTTAGATATATACGATATAAAAATGGCAATTATGACACTGTACCATAGATTGGTCGATTTTGGTTGGATGCAAATACGGGTTGGCAAGTCGCATTCAAAAGTTCAATTTTGAATCCCCATCCATGCAATCTCCGTAAACCGTTTTACATGATCTAGTCCAACATGGTTCAAGTTATTGAAAATGTATAAAGTAACGTTAGTATTTAAAAGAAAGGATGGGAAACACCCCCCCACCTGTTGTCAACCCAGCACTACCTGGCCCGTTTCAAACCATACTAAAATACGTCCCCATTTTATCAGTTACCTACTTACCCAGCCTGCCTAACCTGTCCATCTTGCTATCTATAGTTTATATATGTAGTTAAGTCAACTTAAAATGTTGAAAAAATGTTCTTTTATTGCTTAATTTGGAATATCTTGAATTAAATATCTTAACATTTAACACCATTAGGTGCACCTGGATATGTAACATCTACCCTAATGAATGGGATGTCATTTGTGTCCGGTTGGGAAGCATACTTTTTTGTATCCAAGTGGAGTATGCATCAGCTGGTATGTGGTCTTTGACTATCTCCGTATATATGTCTATCGTCTTTATCATTACTAACTTGGTCGTGCATTGCAGCTGATTGAATGCCCATCCATATATGAATTGATGGCCTGTCTTGACCACGAGTGGGAACATAATCCTCAGTTACAAATATGGAAGGAGATTCAGAACGGTAATGGGGACTCCACTGCTATTCTTGAGACATTCAGCCCAATCGAATCGGTTTCTATTTTACTCAGGCTCTTTCAGTCAACGAGGTGCGTTTTATTAAAATGTTTATTTATATATTTATAAGGACTGCACACAGATTACTTATGTGTATTTCTACAGCTGAGCTATGGTGGGGTTGATATTTCTTTACCGTTTAATAAAGAAGTATTGCAATGGGCTAATAAAACACGAGAGATTCTATCTTCAGCCAAACTTCCAGAAAATGTTAAGTTCTATAACGTTTATGGAACTGGTCTTGACACTCCTCAGAGTGTATGGTATGGTTTTCTTCCTGCCTTACTTTATCCCCAACACTTTTTCTATGGCTCTATAGCTAAAAGTAATAAAGAGTTGCACCACAATAACCACTGACCACAATCTAACCATTCCGAACGAATCACTCGGAACCACGAAACTAAACAACATCTCAACAACCGGAAACAACCATGTGAACCACGGAGTTAAACCATTCGAACCACTGAGACCATCTGAGCCACAAAAGACAAACAACTATCTCCTTGACACACAAATTAAAATTGATCTATAGGATCTTAGCTTTCAAATCAGTTGAACGTAAGTTAACCTGTATACCACCTTGTGCTGTGCAGTTATGGAAGCGCAGACTCTCCCGTCTCAGACCTACAGGAATTGCCATTTTTAGATGTAATGATTCTTTATCTTAAATTTACAGATTACAAGAGGCTATACTGTTTGGCTGATTTTATATCATTATTAAAGGTGGCAAAATAGAAGGGGCAAGCATTGCAACCAACTTTTTTTATGAGCACCAAGTTAAATGGATAGTTTTGTTTGGAGTGGGTCAACATCGTTCTTTTTCTTTTTTTCTAAAATAGTACAAATAGCTATATGTTTTAGGATTGAGATTCTCTAATGTTTGTGTCTCAAGTTGTGTCATGTTCAACCAATAACATAAAAGTATTTGTAATTTAACCCATTTGAGGCAGAAATTGACGTGTATTTGTATCAATATGTTACTGCTCCTTTGGACATGCATAAATACTACATTCCGTTGATAATACGTGCAGTTGTAAAGTTCTTGTTTGTTTGTACGCAGGCAACTTATATCAATGTTGACGGTGATGGGACAGTACCTGTTGAATCTGCCAAGGTATGTCAACCTTACAAAATTTCTGGTCTTCAGTATGTGGTAGCTATAACGGTACAATGAATAGATTCAGGCTTGTCTAGTCTCTTCCTATAATACCAACATTGATTTGGTTTCGTTTTCATTCCCATTTCGTTCTTCCTCTTGTAACAATTTCATCCTCATTCTTTTCCTAAACATATTGTGCAATTAGATGCCAATTTTCTTGAGTACCAACAAAGTTGACGCTAAAAACCCCTCAAGACTTGGATTAAGTTTTTTCAATTTATTATGTTGTCAATGTTTTGGGTCTCATTAGTGGCAGAGCCAGAACATGACCTACAATTGGTGCGGAAATTTAAGGGTGTCTGATACGAACCCATCCCATACTAGGCTCGCATTAAGCCACAAGCTAGGTGTAGAACTCACTCCAAAAAGCTAGCTCAAAGGAGGAGGGGACACCTAGACTATATAAACCACCAACCAATCCCATGCTTGGCTGATGTGGGATGTGAACAGTGTCAGTGCTGACATATTTACTAATTTCAATGGGAGTATACAGGTTTATTTTTATCCCCAATTGGTCAAATAGGTACATGAAATATAAGCTTAGAAAAGAAAAGGTTGCAAGTGTTGAATATTTGCCTAAGTTTCATTTTAATGCATACAATCTTTCAAATTGTTTTGTTAAAAAAGCTACATTATAGTTTGAGTTAAGTACATTTTTGGTCCTTGTGGTTTGGTGCGTTTTTCACTTTTGGTCCAAAATTCAAAAAAGGTTTGGTTTTGGTCCAAAAGACATAGTTTCATTCCACTTTTAGTCCAAAAGACATAGTTTCGTTACACTTTTGGTCTAAAAGACATAGTTTTCCGTTCCACCTTTAGTCCAAAAATTTTAGTCCAAATTTACGGAATTGGACTAAAAGTGGAACGAAACTATGTTTTTGGACCAAAACCAAACTTTTTTGAATTTTGGACCAAAAGTGAAAACGCACCAAACCACAAGGACCAAAAATGTACTTAACTCTTATAGTTTTTTTTTTTTTGTAGTAAGGCGATTTTTTGTATAAAATGTGTTTAATGCGGGTTGTTCTCATGAAATCAGGCTGATGGGCTAGATGCAGAAGCTAGGGTTGGTATCCCAGGTGAACACCGAGGGATCCTATGTGACAAGCATATGTTCCGTATAGTCAGGCACTGGCTGAAGGCCGATCACGATCCCTTCTACAACCCTGTGAACGATTACGTGATCCTACCCACTATTTTTGAAATTGAAAGGCATAGCGACAAAGGCTTAGAAGTGACTTCACTGAAAGAAGAATGGGAAATCGTTTCAAAAGACAATGACGACAATAGAAAACAACCAATGGTCGGGTCAATATCTGTTTCTCATGCAGGCGATGACGAGTCTTCTGCTGAAGAAGCACGTGCCACATTTATCGTTCATTCACAGAGCAATGGCAAACAGCATATTGAATTGAATGCCATGAGTGTTACTGCCGGTGGTGCATAATCTGATAATTCTGGCGGATGCATCTATCATTATGTTATGTATATATTCAAGTCCTTGTAATGCCTCATTATGTTATGTATATATTTAAGTCCTTGTAATGCGCATAAATAAAGAATAACGATGGAAAAGGATTGGTGAATTTGATCTGAGTTTGTGTAAAGTGATGGTTTGTTTGTTTATTTTTTATGTAAAATGAAGTCTTTGCCATAGCTAATTTTCGTAACCAGTACGCTAGTTACTAGGTGGCGCATCTATATCACTACAACTTCCATACTTTCCAAAATAAAGATTGGGGTGGAGCTCGGCAACGGCAATAGCCGGAGTCTCCATGGTGGTGTCAATCGGCACTTGGCCTGGGATATTGGTGCTAAAACACCGATCCTTCTTTTAAGAACACACATTATTCTATTATTATAATACTTTTATGAGACGGGTACGAGGGATGTTTTTATGTCAAATAAGTAATTAGTTGTAAAAATGGTGCTAAAACAACTAACACACAATCAACTTATTCAACCAACCACCTATCTATTAAACTAAAACACCTAAAGTTAAATCATGTAAACCTATCTATTAAACTAAAACACCTAAAGTTAAATCATGTAAACCCAAAATTATAAAGAATTCAATGAATCAACCATAATCACTTATTTTCTCATCAAAATAAAAAAACAAACTTTCCACTTCTTTTCTGAAAAAATAATATATTGTAAACGGTAAATCGTTAAGCGACTAAAAAATACACAACCGTGACGAGTATATTTTATCTTTCAGTAGACGGGCACTTCGATATACTTTTGAACAAAGAAAAAATTCACATTTTTTTTCAGTTTGTATCACAAATCACATTAGATCTCATAAAAACACATTTGATTGCATGAAAATCACTTGTGAATTTAAATTATCAAATCACGATGTGATTTACCAAACGTAACTGAAAAAAAATCAAAAAAAAGTTCGTCAAAATTATAAAGAAGTGCCCTCTTTATAGAATTATGATTTAATTATCGTCACGCGCTGGTGTGTGTGTTTTTTTATTAACATGATGCAAGCAAGAGCCGATGCATGTGTTTGTTCCGATGGCACAATGTGTTGCCCGTGTTCATTTTGTTCGTTTTAATTATACTAACGAGAAACCAAATATCTGGTGCGACATTGTGGTTGTAACAGTGATTAAAGATGTATTTCGGTTTTGATACGCAACGTATAGGTAATAGCCATTTTTAATTCCTTAACAAACAATTACAATGTGTCTTGAAAGAGGACAAAAATGGAAGGGAGATGGCGATATATGTCTATGACATACGTCCCCCTTTTTCGATCCGGTAACAAGTTTAAGTTAAGAGCATTCGACTGGATGAAAATCGAAACACTAACACAAAAGAACAGCCATATTAAAAAATCGAAACTCATTGTGGCAAATACCGACCACTGCCAACGTCCTTGGGCGTTCATATTAACTAAGAGCGTTAAACGGGGGCCTTGTCGCACGATGTGAAACGGGGTTCTCGTCGTACTGCCACTATTTAAAGGACTGCGCATGACCAGTTGCATCTATTAACGAAGAGCGTGAAACGAGGTTCTCGTCGCACTTCATGAGCTAATAGGAAGAACGGACACTGCGGGGTGCTTGAACAGGAGCTGTCGAAAGGCACATTCTGATCAGATTAGACACGTGTGCTCTCGAACAACTCCCGGTTGACCGTTCACATGGGCACATGTGCCCCTATTAAGTAAGAGCGTCAAACGGGTTGCCCGCCTGAGGCTGTCACTTAATAGGGACATCTGATCCCACATGAAAGGTAGACAAAAAGTCATAAAAGGGGGTGGACGACGTAAACCACTTATATAAAATGAAACCAATACGGTAACTAACATGTCGCGTGTGATTCCCGTTGGACTAGCTGGGCTTATTAACTAAGAGCGTTAAACGGGTTCTCGTCGACCGCTATGAGTTAATAGGAACAACTGTTCCGATAGGACATCAAGCCGCAATTTAAGAATAGCAAAGGTGCCCGCATTTTTGCCTAATTTCCGGCTTAAGACCCTATGGGACTCGGTGTATCTATTAAGTAAGAATGTTAAACGGTGTACTCGTTGAAGGTTGTCACTTAACACGGACAACGGATTCCACATAGAGCGTGATCGGGAAGGTAAAAATTGCGAGAACCTTAAAGCGCGCAGCCATTCGCAGGGGGGGGTGGGGTGGGGTGTGGGGGGGGCCAGGTGTTCCGGGCAAAGGACGAACCCTGGGAGAAAAAAGGGCGTTTTAGTCCAATCCCACAAAAAAAAGGCTCAAACCAGTGATAAGATGGACCGTTGCACAAAGAACAACAGGAAAATAAAAGAGGATGTGGCGTAAAGATAATTTGCACCGAATTACTTGTTACAACATTTTCTTCTTCCACATCCTTCTTTAGTAGAACGTATTCTATCAATGATTTAGACTTTTTATGGAACGGACGTTGTCATATCCTTCACCGTATTTCCAGCCATGATCACAACTAAATACTTTATACGTTTGTTAGAAATTGGGGGTGTGTGTGAGTGTGATGATCCTGGATAACTCGCTTATATCATGTAACAATCCACTTTCCATATAAAGTATTTCGACCCTTATCGGGATAATATAAGGAGTATAGCAATTTATGTTCTAGGCACAAGAATCATAAATCAAGAACAATGAAGGAATTGTAAGTATATTTTTCGTTATTCTCTTTGATCAGACTAATTAATCTGTTTATAAAACATATTCTAGATGACAGTTAAGCAGTTAAAGTTGGTTAAAACCAACTTTCATAACTGTTTTCAGCAGTTACACGGCTAGCAGTACTAACTATTTAGAGCTAGCAGTACTAACTACTTAGTACTGCTAGTGTAATTTTGTCATGATCGAAAAACATATTAACTCAACGAGTGTGTACTCCACACTTCCCTAACTCGTATCCAAGCAAAGTATGAAATTCTCATTAGTCTCTAGTAAATCGTCATTACCTAAATGGCCATTGATGACACTAAAATCACCAACATAAACATCTTCGTCGATTAGAACATTCAAAAGCCATTCAAGCTTTTTGGGAATCTCAAGTTTCACATCATCTTCTAGATCCGGAGCACTTCGTAGAAGATTAACAAATAAGGCAACATGACCAAGTAACAGTAACTTTGACTCATGCATTGAAGCACAAGTCAAAGAAAAGATTGTATCCATCAATTTGTCATCTTTAAGGACAAAACTTGACGTGGTAATATCACTGAACAGCCAGTCAAGAAATTGACATTTATGCTTGTGTCCCAATTGCGCTGAATTTAACAAGGAAGATGCGAAAGGTTAAGACCGTAAGGATGCAAAGTGTTATATCTTTGAAAATTAAAAATGCTTGGGATGGGTAGTGGGAGATAATCCTCGCAGCATAGAAAACCCTATGACACCCCTGAATAACTGCAACCCAAAGCACCCAATGCCAGACTTCAGCAATGAATAAAAATATACACAAATCCTACTTTCACTATCCCATTTCATATGCAATGTATTAAAAATTAAAAATGGGAAAGCAGTTACCTTAGCCTCTAATATCGAGTCTTTTGTACGAGTAAAGAGTTCCAAAATGAATGTTTCAACTGCAGACATTAACTCCTTTCCTGTTGACACTGGACGCCTTGCCAAAGCTGATAAAACAGCAGCTGAATGGGATAACATATCCAAAAGGACCTGACAATAATAAAACCGTACTGTATTACTTAACAAGCTCTGTGCAGACATTTTAAATGAACGAAGTCTGTAGAGTTGGGCTTAATCTACATAAATAACTATCATTTTCAAATCCATATCGAGAAAAAGTAGCATTTTAGAAAGAAAACTGTTCGTGTGAAGTAAAGCTTAACTTGAACAAACATATCACTTGAAAAAAGAGGCAAACCCGGCCAAAAAAAGTCAAACCCTGCCAAAAACGAGGCAAACCCGGCCAAAAAAGGTCAAACCCGGCCAAAAACGAGTCAAACCCGGTCTAAAAAGGTCAAACCAGGCCATAAACGAGGCAAACCCGGCCAAAAACGAGCCAGACTCGGCCAAAAAAGGTCAAACCCGGCCAGAAAGGTCAAACCCGGCCATAAAGGGTTAAACCCGGCCAAAACGAGCCAGACCTGGCCAAAAAAAGTCAAACCCGGCCAAAAACGCGTCAACCCCGGCAAGAAAAGGTCAAACCCGGCCAAAAAAATCAAACCTGGCCATAATGGTCAAACCCGGTTAAAAAGGGTCAAGCTCGCCCAGAAAGGATCAAACCGAGTCAAAAAGGGTCAAATCTGGCCAAAAACAAAACAAACCCGGCCCATATAGGGTCAAACCCGGCCAAAAAGAGTCAAACCCGGCCAATAAAGGTTAAACCCGGCCAAAACTGCAAAAACCGCAAAAAGGGTCCTCTTGAGAATCATCTGTGGACATAAGTGTCATCTTCATGTGTTTTCTACACCATATGCTTCCCTGTACAAATTTGTAAAGCAACTTAGTCTACAGGGTGAACTCGTCAGTTTTTATAATATAAGTACAGGAAGCAGAGGAGTTTTTGAATAGGGTTCAACGGGTTGTGCAAAGTAATTTTTCGACCCCTAAGACACAAAACTTTATTTTTAGTAGGATTGGTTTTGCCATCCAAAAAGGGGTTGCGGCGCAGCTTGTTGCTCGTTTGCCCGCCATCTTATTGTAAACGTTGATTTGATCAATATATATAAATACCAGCAAAAATGGAATGAAAGCAATGTACCTTGGTTCCTAAAGCAAGCAGCTGGCTGAGGCATTTGGATATATCCGATTCTAGGTAATTTGAAGCCACTTGCAATATAGTTTTGTGACACGTGAAGTCTTCCCAGAATGTCTAGCCTGATGTTAAGGCTACAATAGAATAACAGCACTAAATATAGAACTATAACAGTTTTTTAATCGTTATAGTTAAAATGCAAAAAAATTGTCTGAGTTTATAATGTCTCCAATGATAAGTGAGGTAACAACATATCACGTATACAGAAAAAACATATAACCAGTTAATTAATGGTTGCAAACACGAGCATATTTTATTATGTTAAGCAGGATACTGTTAGACATTCCAGGATAGAAGCCCGTCCATTTTCATCACTAACATCTAACTCCCCAAGTTCAGAAATTAGTTGAGTACAGCTCTCTACCACCTGTAGAAATGTAAGTTCAACATAACAATGTTACCTTCTCCGGATGTATTGGTAGAGAAAACCAGAAAATATGTCAAATTATATATAGACTTTGAAAAACACCTAAATTCTTAAGGGTGGGATGTTATGGACTAACTGTTTCGAATCTCAATAACGCATGTAACTTAGATTCACTCCATAAACGGTAACATGCCGAGCCCAAAGCCTCGAACTAGCCAAAACCTTCCAATCAACTAAATTCATGGTGAGAGGTTATTGGTAGGACAATAAGTGCACAATTCCAATTCAGTACACATACGAGTTGTATTGCCCCAAAAGACCAAAACCAAATAATCACACAGACATGTTTATCAGTAGCCATAAACCTAGAGCGTATGTTTACTGAAATCCCTAACGACACCATAAACCTAACGAAATCACAGTTCAAAAAATACTTGTTTTGGCCATAGCGCCGCACCTATAGCGCAGGCCACAATAACGCTATGTCGCCGCCACTTAAATCCCTAACGCCACCATAAACCTAACGAAACCCCAAACACGCTCCTAAACAACTTATCACTTCGAACACACTAAAACCAAAACAAAAACTAATTATTGGCCTATAACACAAAACCAAACAAACACACTTCACTTTCAATTATTGGCCTAAACGCTTGTTTTGGCCATACCCCGCACCTATGGCGCCGCCACTCAAATACCAAACTACATCACAAAGCTTACACAAAAACGGTCCTAACATCTAAATAACGTTCTATAAATTAAAACAGTTACACATTATTCCTAATTAATTCAATTTATGCATTATAAACTATAATTAGAGCTACAAAACATGATAACCTAAATTACTGTTGGGATATGTTTATATCATAAATAAATATACGACCAGAAATATGTGAGCCTATGGGGGCACACGCGTTTACACAGAGGATACGTTTATTAATGTAATTAATATATTTATAGTATATTAATTATATTAATATGTTTCACGAAATAATTAAATGGTCGTTAATTATAACGTTAGACGTTATGACTAATTAATAAATATTTAGAAGAAGACATATAAACAGAATCCAAATCATCCGGAACTTTATTCAAATTCAACATAAACATACCATTGTTATAATAACCAAATCCTACAAATACACCACACTTTGATAAGATATACTTATCGGATTCATAAACCTGCTTATATCCACACTTATTTAATACAGGACCAGAAATTAAATTCTTACGAAGTTTTGGAACATACAACACATTAAACAAAGTAATAGATTTTCCTAAACTAGATTCCACAACCCCCAAACAAACCACATAACCTAGAACTACACCCACCAAACACATCACAACACATCCTTTTCCATGAACAGGAGTGAAATGATCATCACCCATGTAAAGTACAGATCCGTCTTCCACCGGTTCATATGTCTTAAACCAGCAACGATCTTTACAAACATGAGTTGTAGCACCAGAATCAATCCACCACGCAATTGCATCAACCTGCACATAAAATGCTTTAAAATTAGTGAAACAGAATATTTAATAAATCTGTTCCAAACATGCACTAAATTCTGACCTTGGTCTTGGGAATGGTCCTTAGACCCTTTTCCCGAACCACCAGCATTTGCGTTCTTCTTATTACCACTACGGCAATCCCCTCTGAAGTGTGCCCCTGTCTTAACACACTTCCACATCCAAATTAGGGTTCTTGGTTGGAACCTGTACCAATACCGAGTTCTTTATAATCACACGTTTCTTTCCTTTGTTTGTTTGTTGTGTTTTTTATTTTACCCTCTCTGCCATGTCACAGAAGGTCCAATAACTTCTTACCTTGCCATTGTCACTGTCTTGTGCCCTTAGAAGATTCCTCTATACGCAAGTGCCTACCAAGTTAGACCAAAGACTATCGTCTTTACATGATTCAAAGTAGTTGAAATCCTTCCAAGAAGGAGGCAACTTATCAATTATACTCGAAACATAAATGGATTTATCCATTTTCAAGCCATGTTGTGTGTATTGTCCAAGGATCCAAAAGGAGTTCATTATATTTGTTCTATGAACTGGTCTAGAATCGACCATCGTGTAATTGTTTAAAATTTACTAACCAGCGAATTTCTTTACTAGAAAGAAACCTCTGCCATGGGTACTTTGAGATTCAAGTTAATCCCACAACTCTAGTCGATTCAACAATTTCGATATATATCAAAAAGAAATCAGACATACCATTCAATATAATGACCTGCAAATGTAGTCACATGCTCCACTTTGCCCTTATCCTTATTGCTTCCACTGTTGCATCTTTCAACAATTCCGGCATCGGTGTAGTCAACACATAAACCACCTTCAACGTTGTCAACAAGAAGTGCATCTTCTTCTGCCATCGTCTAAAGTCATGCCCCTCAAACTTGTCTAATTTCCCAAAGTTCGTTGTCATATCCTTCACCGTATTTCCAGCCATGATCACAAAAATACTTTATACGTTTGTTAGTTATTTAGGGTGTGTGTGATAATCCTGGATAACTCGCTTATATCATGTAAAAGTCCACTTTCCGTATAAAGTATTTCGACCCTTATCAATGCATGGGTTGCACGAAATCTCTATCAGGATAATATAAGAGTATAGAAATTTATGTTATAGGCACAAGAATCATAAATCAAGAACAATGAAGGAATTGTATGTGTATTTTCGTTCTATTCAATGAGACTAATCAATTTGTCAATAAAACAGATTCTAGATGACAGTTAAGCAGTTAAAGTTGGTTAAAACCAACTTTCACAACTGTTTTTCAACAGTTACACGGCTAGCAGTACTAACTACTTAGTGCTAGCAGTACTAACTACTTAGTACTACCACTGTTAGCAGTACTAACTACTTAGTGCTAGCAGTACTAACTACTTAGTACTGCCAGTGGAAAATACATAGTAACTCAACGAGTGTGTACTTCACACTTCCCTAACTCGTATCCAAGCTAAGTATGAAATCTCATTAGTCTCTAGTAAATCGTCATTACCTAAATGGCCGTTGATGACACTAAAATCACCAACAGATTTATATAGTTAGCAACATAAGTAGTAGGTCTACATCTTTCAATAAAAGAACTAATAACAAAAATATGTATAACAACTATAAGCAATTTGTGAAAGTTGTCCAAATGACATACATATTTTTGTTATTAACTCTTATATTGAAGGACGAAAATCGACTAATTATGCTACTAAGTTAACTAAACGCAGCGAGAATATATCTACGAATAAAATAGAAATGCAGAAAACAATCGTCGGCGTCTGTTATCCATTGAATACTATGTAATCTTACCGAAGAGAGGATATAAACTGTGTACATGAAAGGAGCCGGCTAATGATCAATTCCCATTAGCCATTCATACAAGTTAGTCGTTGTTACAATCAATATCTCCATTGTCGGCAAGCGAGCCCTCCTCCTTCTGGGTCCACAAAGTCAGCTTAAGAGCTTATTTGACACACCTAAATTCGACACCAACAATTTTAAACAAAAACGGGCCCTAGTATATCGATAGAAAAAGAGGGGTTAACCTGCCACCATAATATGTACTTATGCTGACAAACACACTATGTTTTAAATAGTACGAAAGGGCAGAAAGTTTGCTTGTTTAGTATGGTAATTCCAGGCTCATTATGAAAAAGCTAAACTGCTGCTAAATACAGTCCATGGTTGCAGCCATTGTCTGGAAATGGCTGTCGCACCAAAACACGGCTACCGAAATGCAAAGTCTAGTAGAAAATGAATGCTGCTCATCATTGCCCCAAGATCTATTTTTATTATATACATTGGTATCTTGATCATCTACCAACTTAAGTCATAATAGGCTCGGATCTGCAAAATGAAAAGCATCGCCGAATACCGGGCATGGCTGCAGCCACCGCCCACGCGTGGCTGCCATGCCAAAATACCGACATGCAACACTTTGCGAAAAAAACACAATGCATAAAGCAGTCATCATCGCCTCTTGCAAGACAAATCCTAAAATCCAACTATAAAAGAAGTATAACCAAGGGGGACTACATATGGATCACACAGACATCCCCACCCCCCCCCCCCCCCGCGGCGCCCCCCCGAACTCCCCCCCCCCCCCGTCCCGCCCCACCCCCACCGCCCCCCAAAAAATCATCAAGAATGCCCTTGAATTTTTAGTCAAAAGAAACAACGATGTTTCAATATGATATAAGAAGTTGTGTGTTTCACACATACTTCAAAACAACACCTACACCTGTTCCACTGAGGTGTATCCTCTAAGCTTTTACCAAAACCCACATAGATCTATCAAAGGATCCGAGAACAGAAACAATCGACAACGGCGACACATAACGAAAGTGTTTCTAAAAACGCATAAACACTAGCCATGTCGCATCTTTTCGATCAGGTGCCTCGCCATGATACTGAGTTTAACAATCCAGCCATGTTCACTGGAAGCAACCTGCAAAATTATACGCTTGCCTATGAGTGATGCTAAGTAGAGACGTAACTGCAATCGTGGTGTCAGCATGGAGGAGAATGAAATAAAATAGGACAAAGGTTTAACTGAAAAAATTGTGGTTGGAGCGAGAAACGAAATCTGCTGACACTCGACATTGAGTAACCTACATGCCATATTCCAACCCGCAGCACACGGAACATCATTATGCGGAAAAGAGTGATTGTGGAGCGATCTAAGCAGAGCGTAAAGTACAAAAAAGCATGCAATTTTATGGTGTGGCGCCGTAGTGCTTAAAACATAATGGGTAGTAAAGTTAGATCAAATTTAATAAGGCGCAGAGTATTCGGAGGCGCAATCATCATAGGCCCAAGTGGGCAAAATTTTAAAAGCGTACAAAAGAAAAGAATAAAGTGAAAAAAGCGACAACAACTATACGCCAGACCTAACACATATCTTTTGAATAAACGTCTCTTTTGAAGTCGTTTTCTATGATTATGATTGTTGTATCCATGAAGTAATACCCCAAATTAGCTTTCGCTGCTATATTGTAAAAATGGGGGTGTTACACGTTCCAACACCGTCAGTAAAGGAAAAGAAACAAAGCCATGGTGGCAGCCGGGTTCCAGGTTGGATTGGCCTGGCAAGATGGTGCCGCACTAAATCAGGCTCAGGTCTGCAAGGCTAAAAGTGGCAGCGGACAACGCCTATGGCTGCAACCATAACCAGGTATGGTTGCCCCGCCAAAAGGGTCGGATCACGAAACAACACTTTATGAAAATCGACAACATAAGTTAAACATCATCGTCATTCAGCATGAACAAATCAACTTGTGAATCACATTCAGGTCGAAACCAAAGTATGGACTACACGACAACACTTAGACAAATATAATAGGCTGCATTCACAGGCACATACAAACAACCCTAACACACCAACATGGATGTACAAAACTGTAGAGCAGCACACAATCCATATGTATCGGAGAATCAACTGTGTTAACCTCGATACCGATCGTTGATGACGTATAATAGGTTTACCAAGACTCTGGGCCTAAACCATATTAACTTAATGGGCTCCAGGCCCAACTAAAAGAAACCTAAAAATGATGGGCCAAGATTAAGCCCTATCCCGTGATGGCACGGCCCGGAAGAAATAAGACGGACGTAATAAGCCTTCCGCGGACCAAGCAACATCCGCGAAAGGGGACCCACGTTTGTAAGACACGATTACCGCGGACCTTTATCCGATAAGGGTCCCACTTCGGCCCACTAACAGAAATAAGCGAAATATTAGGAAAACCTAATATTTGGCTCACCTATAAAAAGGGGTACTCTGATACCCCACATGGTATGATTTTCTGACCACATTATATACACACACATACTCTTACATTCTCTGACAAATCATGAATACTACTATATGCCGAGTCTTAATCGTGGGGTCCGTCCCCACGATAAGACTAACGAGTTGTCTTTATTAGTGTAGGAAATCATCATCATCACTTGATTTAGTACAAGACCACATCCATTGGCCCAGCCCAATAACCATTTAGATCCATTCTTTTAATTCATAACATTTTTTGTACTAACAAGTTGGCGTCATCTGTGGGACCACGAATACAACCGTGTTTCTTAAAAATACTCACCATGAGCACCAACGGGCAAACATCCCCATAGCCAAGCCCACTGGTTGTTTTTATCCCCGTGGTGAATACGCTAAGGAAAGAGCCATTACGCAAGATCCAAGCAAGGCCTATTTTCCGATGAAGCCATTGCGGGAATACTTGGCGCCAGAACTATCATCAATATTTACCAATATAGCTGAAAAAGTGCACCATGAAAGGAGCAACAGGAAAACTATAAAGGTCAAGTAAAAGCTCATCTCGCACCTTTTGAGGAGACCTCACATCACTAACCCGAGTGAACAGAACTCACCAGAAGAAGGGGTTTGAAGGAAAGGCTTGGACCAAGGCATGTTCGCAGCAGATCCGGAAGCCCCGATCCAAGACGTGGCCGCTCTGAGTCACCTAAGAAAAAGGGTTCGGTAAGGAAAACGGTGTTCAAAAGGTTGGAAAAAGGTGTATTTCACTAGCTCGGAGACAAAGAGAAGAGCGTGTCTGTATACTCAGATGACCCCAGGCGTCGGTCCGAAAGAACCACAGATAGCCACAGGGACATTGAAAGCCTGCCACCATGTGTATCTGATCAAGGACATACAGATACCTGCCTCAAAGAGACGTTATACAAAAGTGGCAACCTTGAGAAGACAGGATGTGTCAGAAAGCGAGGTAGCGCCGAGGTTCATTGGAAGTCAATAGTAAAAAGTCCAAAGTACGAGCAATGAGACGACCCTATCCCAACCATGGGTATGTAAAGATACAGAACCTGATCACTCCTCGTATCCCTTACTTGATATTCCCAAAAACTATAATGCCTAGTCCACATTAAAAAACATATGAATGAAGCTATATTTGCTAAAACAACAACAAACTTTTGTACCCCGTAAAACACTATTAAAAGGACTAAAAATGCTAAAATATGCTTAATTATATTGCAAATATGTTTGTTTGGTATTTTTAAATGTCTTGCAGGTAAAAGGATTGAAAACGGAGCGAAAACGGGAGCAAAAAAACGTGAATTATCGGGGATCAATTTGTGTCAAGTTATTATTCACTCAAGAGCCAAAGATGAAGTCGTAAAAAGTCCCCGACATTACCATGGAAAGAGCGCAATAAATCAAGTCGGACGTGCCTTCACTTTCTTCTTGGGAGTCGGGCCCGACGCCATTTATATGGGTCAGACCGACCCACACTTATTAATTGCCTAGTCCAAAAGTCATGTCCATGAGAAGCAACATTCAGCCCATAACGCTGGCCCATGAACAAGCTGGCCCAAGAAGGCAAGAACAAATGAATGTATATAATGTGATTTGCTGTACATTTCTAGCGAGTGATGCACAGACTCTCAAATTAATTCACATAGGCGAGTGGAGTCCCCCACTCTCACCCACTAATTTTCTTTTAGCAAATCCAGAGAGGCCACGTGGCGGAGCCAATTGTTACAATTTATAACTCAATTCCTTTTTGCAAATTTGATCCAACGAAAGGAAATTGGCGTACAATGTAAGCGAAATAGAATGTCCACGTGTATCAAGCTGAGCGGTGGATCAATACTATGTGTCGTCTGCAATCCGAGGCTAAGTTTTCAAGGGCAATGATTGGATTATAATTAGACGATTTTACACCTTTACCCCTTGGCTTGGTTATAAAATGCACCCCGCTCCTTTTATTTGGGGGAATTAGGATTTAGATTTTTTAAAAGTTTACTGTTTAGTCTTTAGCTTATTTTTTAGTTTGTAATAGCTTATTTGTAATTTCTTTTTCAGCTTATTTACTTTCTGGTTCCAGCTTATTTGAGCTTATTGTTCAAGATGTTTTAAGTTTATTAATGAAATGAAGGTTTGTGTTGCTTGGCTTATCATCGTGGTTCATTCTCTTATTTCTTTTCTTTTTAGCTTTTTAACATAAGCTTTTCTTCAAGCTTATTTTCTAGCTTATCTTAAGTATTGTAAAAACAGCTTATTTAATTAATGAAGATGTTTGTTACCTAGCTTATCTCGTTGGCTTATGTTCTTTACTTTCTCTCGTATAGCTTATCTTTGACTCTTATTTCGATTAAGCTATTCTCGAATAAGCTGTTACCGTAGCTTATTCCCAGCAGCTTATCTCGATATACTCCTTCATCAGCTTAATTCGCATGCTAATCTCGTTTAAGCTAATTCTTTGGCTTATTTCGAGTAGCCTATGTTGAAGTAGTATTTTTAGTTTTTTTAGATCTTAGCTTATCTTTTTACCTTAGCTTATTTCGTATGCTTTCCTCGTGGCTTATTGATTCGTATTTTGGCTTATAGGCGTAGGTCTCGTTTAAAATGATTCTTCGTTACTTGTCGTTATATGAAGTTTTTGTTAGCTTATAGTTATAGTGGCTTATTTTGGCTTCGTAGCTTATCTTGTTAGCTTATTTTTTTAGTCTTTAAAAAAATCATTCACAATTGCTAGTTAAAATATCATCGCGTGCATCTGATTGAATTTTCTTGTGCACCTGCGTTTGGTTTTTAGAATTTTGGGCCATGTAGGATCGATATTCCTTAATGAGACACTGAGATACTGTCAACTATGCGGAATCTAGTTGGCAGTACTTAAGAAGAAC
>BQNB010056599.1:0-38607 GCA_026074375.1 Tanacetum coccineum | reverse complement strand
ACGGCTCACTCAAAAACACAAGAACAATTCATAATTTTTTCTTTCTAGCAAGCATACAATTGATCTTAGGTATTATCTAAAGTATTTGGAGGTATATTAGAAGCTTAGGTTATCATTTCTATAAAGGTTTAAACAAGATCAAGTTAGGGTTTCATTTGGGTTTTGATCTTTAGGGTTGATATAGTGATCTTCATCATCCTACACTCTTGCCTAAGGTCAATAAAACCTTAATCTTTTCAATACTTTACTTACATATTTTGCATTCAAGTTATCTTGTTAATCACCACTTAGGGTTTTGTTTTCATGAGCTTACAAAATAAAGTGTATATATATGATATTCAAACTATGTATTTTTGTAGTGAAATAATACTTAAAATATAAAGAACACACTATTATAAGTATGGTTTAACTTATAAACTTCATGGATAATTTTCTTGTTGAAAGTTTAAAAACAAAGTTATATATATGTAGAGATTATCATGAACAAATTTCTTGGACAAATGATGGACTAAAGGACTTAAAGTATATGGGACTTGTAGTAGGAAATATTGTAGAGGACTCGTAGCCACTTTATTTAAGTTAAAACATCTAAAAACAACTTTACAAAACTTTATAAAAATCTTCAAACATTTTGATCAAAATTTGAAAAATAAATCATTTATTTTATATTTTATTAAGATACTACATGTTATGAGGATCGTAGGCATATAGAGAACTCGAAAAATAGAGCTATAACAAAGAAGTTACGCCATTTGCAAGTTTGCGATGATAAATACTTTTATAAAAATAGTTTTTTAAAAATAAATTACTGTTCATTTCAGAAACTTTTTGGAAAATATTTTATTTAGATAGAACTTGTAATTACGAAGACGTGCTCGAAAGAATCACTAAAAACGGAATTAAAATGGATAAGTTACGACTTTTACGAGGTTACGACGATTAAATTTATAAAAATAGTTTTATAAAATATGCATGAACAGTAAAAGTACTGTTCATTAGAGGACTAAAAAGTTATAAATTTAGTATTATGATGAATCTTCTTAATACGAAACCGTAGACATAAAGAACGTATAAAATGGAGTTAAACAAGAAAGATACGCACTATTTTCTATTGTGCACTAGTTCCTGACATTAATAGTGTTGGTTCGTTTTTAATAAAAAATTTATGAAACATTTTAGAATCACTTATATAATATTTATACGAGTTTTAGCTTTATAAATATTGTTTTACAAGATGATTGAACTACTTATACGATAACATTATACAAATAATAATTGTTTAATTTTATAAATTAAACAAACACATTTAGGTGGTGATGTAATTATATAGAATTATGTGTTTTGTTAGTTATTCAAAGTACGTTGTACTCATACGACCTATAATTAATTAGGTTTCATTCGGACTATCCGTGACGTTTCACTCATTTGATTTGTATAATCAAAGTTCATTCACTCAAGGTGAGTTTATAGCCTATGTTTTACTTGTTTTACATATATTTTTGGGGTGAAAACACGCTTGTTTACAAATTCATTTACATGTTTTATTCAAACTCATTACATGTTCATTTACAACTCATTTACAAATTGATTTACATACACATTTACATATCTCACGATGAGATACAATACTTGATTTCATTTTTGGACGCAAACACATACTTGACTTTCACTCAAATGATTACGGATTAGCTTACGCGGATTGAACTGTTAACTACAAGTTGGTAGACGCGAATGTTATAAAATAGATCTATTCGGGTGTGACAGCCCCGTTCGAGTGATTAGCTATCACTGGTGTCAACATTACCGAGCCAACGAACGTTATACCATGTCGGAGCAAAGAACGACAGTTACATGAACATAAACATTTATTGTGCCTTGAATAAAGTGGCATACAAGTCTAAGCCTTAGTTTCATGAACTTAGAGTAATCGTAATCATTCATTTGGAAATACATACTTAAAACATTTCGTGATATTTTCAATTATCATGCATACTTTGAATAGTTGCGGTCCAACTTTTATACGTACATTTTGTGACTTTTATAAGGGTTGAATAGGTCATACACACTTTGCAAATCTTTGGTTCAACATTTATACTTAAACAAATCTATGAACTCACCAACTTTATGTTGACACTTTTAAGCATGTTTTTCTCAGGTTAATAAGGTGCAAGTCAAGGATACATTAGTGGTCGTTATTTTGGATGTCATTGCATAAAGATTTAGAAGCATTACATTTTGGGGATATTTGTTATGTTTAAAAATCTTTATATTTACATGTGAACACGTTAAGCCGTCGTGCTTTTGTAACAAACAATTTTAGTTATTCCAATGTATCGGCTTTTTAAACGACTCATTTAGAGGTCGTTCTCTCACATCTTGTGCAATGGTATTATGAAGTAATGCTCCCGGACATACTTTCTACTGCGACCCAATTTGGGGGTGTTACAGATTGGTATCTAGAGCCAAGGTTATAGAGAATCAGTTCAAATGTTTTGCTTGGACTATAACCGTTTTTAAACATTCCATCATACAAAATTTCTTTTCACGGGACATACATTCACTAATTGTTTGCATTAGTTGGTCATACTAGATGCTTACATGATTAATATACGTGTTTATATTGCATTACGTATATTACGTATATGCTAAACTTTTTTATAGAGGAGTTATCTATATAAATACTAGAACATTTATCAAGATATTAAGAATAACATGATGGTCCAAAAACTCTTACACAACTTTAACATATTATCTCGCAACATTTCACCTTTGGAGCATAAATTTTAGAACTAGACTAATTTTATTACTCCTCTAATTTTGAAGATAATGACACCAAAGAAAAGAACCACAAGGACATCACCAGCTACAACAACCACCACCACTACCCCCATAACCAAGGATCAACTTAAGGTACTAATTGCCCAAGGAGTTACTGACGTGTTAGCAGAACGTGATGCAACCAGAAGCAGAAATGGCGAAGATAGCCATGATTCAGGAACGGGTACTAGAAGGGCAGAACAAGCTGCTCGAGAGTGTACCTACAGTGACTTCCTCAAATGTCAACCCATGAACTTCAAGGGTACTGAAGGAGTTGTGGGTCTTATGCAGTAGTTTAAAAAGATGGAAACTGTATTCCATATCAGCAACTGTACAGTCGCATGTCAAATCAAGTTTGCAACTTGTACTCTGCAGGAAATTTCCTTGACGTGGTGGAACTCCCACGTTAAGATTATCACTCATGATGTTGCATATGCAATGACATGGAAAACTTTAAAAAAGATGATGACTGATAAATACTGCCCAAGGGGCGAGATTAAGAAACTTGAGATTAAGATGTGGAATCTGAAGGTTAAAGGTACCGATGTGGTAGGCTATAACCAACGTTTTCAGGAACTGGCATTGATGTGCGATAGGATGTTTCCTGAAGAGTTGGATATGATAGAGAAGTATGTCGGTGGTTTGCTCGACATGATCCACAGAAGTGTGATGGTATCTAAGCCTAAGACAATGCAAGATGCAATTAATTTGCAACTGAACTGATGGACAAAAAGATTAGCACTCTTGCTGAACATCAAGCTAAGAACAAGAGGAAACTTGATAACAACAACCAAACAACAACTTCCCAAGAGGCAGAATGTGGCTCAAGATTACGCCGCTGGGACTGGTGAAAGGAAGGAGTATGCTGGAACTCTTCCGTTGTGCAACAAGTGCAAGTTTCTCCATAATGGCCCGTGCAATGTAAAGTGCGTGAACTTCAAGAAGTACTAGCAATTAAAGGACCATCACTTGCTATGAATGTGGGAATCAAGGGCACTACCGGAGTGATTGCCCGAAATTGGAGAATCGAAACCATGGAAACCAAGCTAAAGGTACTGAAGCACGTGGAATGGTGTATGCCTTAGGAGGAGGAGAAACCAATCAAGACCTTGACGACATGGAAGATGACATCAATGCTTAGACTTTATCCCTTTAGGAATTCTCGTTGTACTTTTGCTTAAATTTTTGTTGTACCGAATGATTTCAACTTATATATCAATTAATGTATCGTAAAAATTTCGCCAACTTTACTTTAACTTTCTATTATGCAAGCCAAATTGTAACACAATTTTGACAAAAATGAGCATCGCATCGTTAGCCCTCAAATATACATAGCCTGATCACATATGTATAATTCAGGAAAGTACCATGCCATGTTGAGAAGTAGTCACCGTAAAACTTTTGTTAAAAATCAAATTTTCTACTTATATTCTCGAAGGACAACCCACCGACAAGTTCAACCGTCATCAAGGAATTGAGACCCGTACCAATGTGATTCCACCTTAAGATAGCAAATTGACTTAGCACGTACTAGGAGAAATAAGACAAGTATATACACCTCTTCATCAACACTATTTCGGAAGGCAACTCAAACTAAATTGCGGGACGCAATTATTTTAACACGGGGAGACTATAACAATTCACATTTTCACACTTTTTTACGTCAATAAATATTCAACTATTTATTTTAAACTTTTACGCGGTCACTTTTAATTTCAACCGTCTAATTAAATCGCGTAAACTAAAAATCAACATTCAACGTAAACGGGCATCAAACAAATTAAAGTTTACGTCAAGCAAGCATTATATTATTTTTACGAAAGTAATATTCAACTTCTTATATTTTATTTTTATTGGTTATGTAAAATATTTACGTTTCATAATAAAATACATTTAGGCATACCCGGGAGCACCAATACCTATCCATACTTCTTAATACTACAAGTATCACTAGTATTTACCTCATAAAATATCAAGACATAAATCTTGTCCTTTCCCTCACCTAAATTCGACAAGGACAAAGACCATAGGACACTAAAATCTTTCTAGAACATCTTATGAACTCATACACTTGTAGCTAGTATACTTGATCAATTTAACAAACATGTTTCCTTGTTTTCCTCTCTTGTAACCGTCCCCCTTCCTATCTTACTAAATCTTGGACTTGGACTTTCTAATAGTTACTTTGACTACTTTTTGGTATATATAAGATATGGTATACTAGTCTTTCATGCATACTTTCATTTACTAGCCAAAAATTCAGATATCTCTTTGTTTCCCTCTCCTACCCACGGCTCACTCAAAAACACAAGAACAATTCATAATTTTTTCTTTCTAGCAAGCATACAATTGATCTTAGGTATTATCTAAAGTATTTGGAGGTATATTGGAAGCTTAGGTTATCATTTCTAGAAAGGTTTAAACAAGATCAAGTTAGGGTTTCATTTGGGTTTTGATCTTTAGGGTAGATATAGTGATCTTCATCATCCTACACTCTTGCCTAAGGTCTTCTAAACCTTAATCTTTTCAATACTTTACTTACATATTTTGCATTCAAGTTATCTTGTTAATCATCACTTAGGGTTTTGTTTTCATGAGCTTACAAAATAAAGTGTATATATATGATATTCAAACTATGTATTTTTGTAGTGAAATAATACTTAAAATATAAAGAACACACTATTATAAGTATGGTTTAACTTATAAACTTCATGGATAATTTTCTTGTTAAAAGTTTAAAAACAAAGTTATATATATGTAGAGATTATCATGAACACATTTCTTGGACAAATGATGGACTATAGGACTTAAAATATATGTGACTTGTAGTAGGAAATATTGTAGAGGACTTGTAGCCACTTTATTTAAGTTAAAACTTCTAAAAACAACTTTACAAAACTTTATAAAAATCTTCAAACATTCTGATCAAAATTTGAAAAATAAATCATTTATTTTTTATTTTATTAAAATACTCCATGTTATAAGGATCGTAGGCATATAAAGAACTCGAAAAACCGAGCAATAACGAAGAAGTTACGCCATTTGCAAGTTTGCGATAATAAATACTTTTATAAAAATAAATTACTGTTCATTATCAAAACAATTGGAAAATATTTATTTAGTAGAACTTGTAATTAAAAAAGGCCGTGCTCGAAAGAATCACTAAAAACGGAATTAAAAGGGATAAGTTACGACTTTTACGAGGTTACGACGATTAATTTTATAAAAATATTTTTATAAAATATACATGAACAGTACAAGTACTGTTCATCAGAGGACAAAAAAGTTATAAATTTTGTATTTTGATAAATCTTCTTAATACGAAACCGTGGACATAAAGAACGTATAAACAAGTTAAAACAAGAAAGATACACACTATTTTCTATTGTGCACTATTTTCCTGCCATGAATAGTGTTGGTTCGTTTTACTATAAAAATTTACTAAATATTTTAGAATCACTTTATAAAATAATTTATACGAGTTTTAGCTTATAAATATTAATTTACAAGGCCCGAATTGACTACTTAAACCATAACATTATACAAATAACAAAAACAATAAATCAGTGTTTTTAACAAAAATATTAGTTGGGGTGAACATTATAACTTGTGCACTATAATTAAATAGTTTGACATTGGACGTTTACGTAACGCATTTTCATTCTGTGATTTACATTGTTGATTCATTCACTCAAGGTGAGTTTATAGCCCCATGTTTTACTTGTTTTACATATATTTTTGGGGGTGAGAACATGCTTGTTTACAAATTCATTTACATGGTTTATTCAAACTCGTTACATGTTCATTTACAACTCGTTACAAATTGATTTACATACACATTTACATATCTCACGATGAGATACAATACTTGATTAAATTTTTGGACGCAAACACATACTTGACTTTCACTCAAATGATTACGGATTAGCCTACTCATTTGGTTGGGTTCATAAGTTTCTACAACTTAGTGCTGCTAACATATACAAGTACTACTTACTAGTTTTACTTAGTGCTAGCTGTTGAAGAATGCTAAAGATTCAAGAAAATAGACTAAGTAGTTAGTACAATTAGTTATAAATAGTTAGTACTGCCAGTATTATATGTTTATTACTTGGTAAGTAGAAAGTTTACACTGTTAGTAAGAAATTTAGTACTGCGAAGCATAAATAGATAGAACAGCTTAAGGTGATATGCATGAGATACAGAGGAATAGATATGCATGAACACTTAACGCATTTTTTGTACAGCCCATTAGTGTTTCCTTGTTATAAAAGGAACCATTGGCACTATTAGATATACAAGTTTTCACAATATTCATAGTTAGTAACCTGTAACCTAGCAAGTTAATAGTAAATCAAGAGTTCTATTTTATTTATTGTTCTTCTTACCCAGTATAAGTTAAGTTTTTCCACATAACTTCATATTGTTCATAGTCATTATTTCTCTTGTAGTTAGTTTGGATATATCCAGATTAGCTACCACCCTTAACAGGCTAGAAAGATCTATTCAGATTGGGATCAACAAGTGGTATCAGAGCTTGTTGAGAAACTTTGAGTAAGAAGAGTCAAAATAGATATGTTATAAACCTTTACCTTTCAGATCTATTCAATGGCAGGAGAATATGAATTTCATGATGATAATCCACCACCACCACCACCAGTTACACCTACACAACAAGCCCCTCATACTCTGTCAACTATTAAACTCCATATTCTGAAGAAAGGTGAGTATGACATATGGGCCATGAAAATGGAACATTACTTAAGGCATACAGATTATCCTATATGGGAAGTCATACAAAAGGGAAATGGTCCAGTACAAGTCTCAATAGATACAAATGGACAAATAAGGATTCTACCTCCTAAAACTGTTGAAGAGATCTTGGCTAGAGAAAGAGAAAGAAAAGCAAGGACTACCTTGCTCATGTCTATACTAGAAGACCATTTAGCAAAATTTCACAAAATGACTGATGCTAAAGAAATGTAGGAAGCTATCAAATCCAGATTTAGTGATAATGATGAATTTAAGAAGATGCATAAATACATTCTCAAGCAACAATTTGAAAGCTTTTCTGTATCCAACTCAGAAGGATTGCACAAAGGTTATGACAGGTTTAAGAGTCTTCTGAGTTAACTTGAGATTCATGGTGCAGGTGTCTCCACTAAAGATGCCAATCCGAAATTTCTTAGGTCTTTACCTGCTTCTTGGTCCTAAGTATCCTTGATAATGAGGACCAAGCTAGGAGTAGATACTCTTAGTTTCGATGATCTTTATAACAATCTTAGAGTCTTTGAGTCTGATATTAAAGGCTCTACTGCATCACCTTCTAGCACATAGAATGTGGCGTTTGTTTCTTCTGAAAGCACTAACAGTACTAATGATGTTAGTACTGCTTATGGTGTTTCTACTTCTTCTAGCCATAACTCACAAAAGGAAGGATCTTCATCATACACTGATGAACTCAAGTACTCTTCCTTTGCTAATCAATCAAGTAGTCCACAATTAGATCATGAAGATCTTAAACAGGTTGATGTGTTTGATTTAGAAGAGATGGATTTGAAATGGCAAGTGACCATGATTTCTATGAGATTGAAGAAATTTTACAAGAAGACAAGGATAAGGCTGCAGTTTGATGCCAAGGAACCAGTTGGCTTTGACAAGACCAAGGTTGAGTGATTCAATTGCCATAACACAAGGCACTTTGCTAGAGAGTGCATATTAAAAGGAAATCAAGAAAGCAGAAAGAGAGATACAGGGAACACTAGATATAAAGCGAAAGACAATAGGAGGAGATCTGGAAAATAGTAGGAACCTAAAGCTTTAGTAACTCTTGATGGGGATGGTGTTGATTGGACCGGTCATGCAGAAGATAAGCAAGAGAACTTTGCTTCGATGGCTCACAACAACTCAGGCTCGAACACTAAGGTAACATCTTGTTCAAAAGAATGTGAGGAATCTTATCCTAAGCTTAAGAAATTATATGATGAACAAAGGAACAACTTGGTGTAGCTAGTATAGAAATTCAATCCCATACTCAAGCTTTAAAAAAAGTAGAAGCTTAATTGGTTTGTCATCAACAAAATCAACTTATTTATGAAGAAAAAAATTAGGTTTATGAAAATTGATTTAGATGATAAAACTAATGTGCTCACATATCATAAGAAACTATTAGCAGAAGCTGTAAAAGAAAAGGAAGAGTTAAAAACCAAACTAGAAAATTTTCAAAGTTCCTCTAAAGGCCTTAGTAAACTGCTAAATAGTCAGATGAGTACTAGAGACAAATCTGGTCTTGGGTATGGAAATCAAATACATGAAGGTGTCTTAAGTTATGAAAAAGAAGTTCTTGAAAGTGTGTTTGACAGTCGGTCTAGTGATGTAGAAGACAATCCTGTGAATGATAGATTTGCAAAAGTTAAAGGAATGCATGCAGTTCCCCCTCCAATGACAGGAATCTACATGCCTTCTAAATCTGATTTTGGAATAGATGAGTCAAAGTTTACATATGGTCCAAAACAGTCTAAAACTACTGAATCTGATGATAAAACCAGTGATACTGCCTCTTGTGAATCAAATTCTAGTGTAGAAACACCTGACTCTGTGCCTAAAACAGCTATAAATGAACCCACTACAGTCAGTAAATCGAAAGTTTGGTCTGATGCTCCTATCATTGAGGAGTATGAGTCAGACAGTGATGATGAATATGTGATTAAACCTTCAAAAGAACAGGAAAAACCTAGTTTTGCTTTTGTTAATATTGTTAAGCATGTAAAAATCCTAGAGAAACTGTTAAAGAACAGAAGACATATAGTCTAAGTCCTAAAGCTAACAAGAGAGACTGGAATAGCTTAATGTCCAAAAAGTTAGGTTTAGGATATGGTTTCACTAAAAAGGCATGCTTTGTATATGGTAGCTTTAGCCATCTTATTAGAGATTGTGACTTCCATGAGAAAAGAATGGCTAAACTGGTTAAATTGAACAAACAGAAGGGTAAGGAAACTGGTCAAGGGGAGACTAGACCAGTGTGGAACATTGTGCAAAGATTAAGTCACCAAAACAAGTTTGTTCCAAAAGCAGTACTAACTAAAACTAGCATATTTCCAGTTAATGCTGCTAGACAAAATCCTTCTAGTCAAGCAGCAGAAACTAGTACTGCTAGAAATGTTAATACTGCTAGACCCATTGTGAATGAAATCAGACAAAGAAATAACTTTTATAAGTCTCATTCACGTATTAGAAGGCCATTTAATAAATCAACAGCACCAAAAGTAAATTTTACAAATCATAAATGTTAGGTTCATAAAAAGTGTCGATTATGTGGTTTAGTTATATTTAGTTAATAGTCTTTACTTTGTTTAGAATAAAGTAGCTTGTAATAAGGTATATTATGCTAAAAGTAAGAAATAACATAATTACTAAAGAATAGGGATTAGAAGTGAAACATTAGGAAAATAAAGGAAGGGAAGGCTCCTTCCTTCTCCTATAAATACCCCTCCTATCATCATTAGAGGGTGATGCCATGTAATAAACATTTTCCCTTTCCCTCCATTTTATAACATTTTGAATTTTGAATACTTACCCTCCTCTACTATTCTCTACAAGCTTCCATGGTTGATTATGTATGATTCAAGATAAACAAGACCTAACAAGTGGTATCATACGCCATTAGAGAATATGAGTGAGTCGATTTGTGAAATTTATACACATCCGAGAACCTCAAGATGATATTCGATGGATTCGGTTGAGTTTCTTGAGCTTTCGAGTTGTATTTTGATAGTTATTTCCAGTAATTGAACGTGATTGAGTGATCTACTGCATTTGACGGTATGACTTTTGGTGGAGTTTTCATTTTCAGTAGTATTCTATCATTCTTGGAAATGGTTCAATATTCTCGGAAGTGGTTTAGCATTCTCGGATGTAATCTTTGTATTCTCGGATCGTTTTTTTATAGTTTTTGCTTATTACTCTTAGTTTCTCGATAGAAAAGTATTGTAATAGATATATACGCATTTTCGGTTCTATCAAAAATTGTATATTAGGAGATTATTGATAAACTAGGTGGAAGATCGAGTTATATAAGTTTTCACACATTTTCGGTTTTATCGAAAAGTGTAAATAAGGACTTAGTGAATTTACTCTCGATAATACGCTTACAAAGTGTTAACACCACAATTTCACGGTTTGATCATGAATTGGGATTTTGAAAATAAAATCTTCAGTTTCTAAAACTCGGAAGTCAAATTCGGTTCTATCGAATTTGACGTTATATGCACAAAAGCTAATAAGTCAGTAGTATTTAAAACCAAAATAGCTCATTGTGGTCATTGTTAATCCATAGTTAACGAATTTTTCAAAACTCAGTTCTATCGAGATTGCTATAATCGATTTTAGGATTAAGGGTATTTCTGAGTTTAATACGTTTTAGGAATACCTAGTTTGTTAGTATTTTTTTCCGAGTTTCGTTCTGTTCGAGAAGTGTACCGAGTTTCAGGCTACTTGTTATCCGAGAACAGTGTTGTCCGAGTTTCACAATTGTTACCGAGTTTGGAAATCTTCTCACAAATATCACTCATTTTCGTCTACAAAGATCTAATCTTTGAATCATAAGAAATGTCAACATCCAAAACATATCAACAATCCCTTGCTGATTCCGGTTCTAAGACTAGGCCTCCCATACTTGAAAGGGGTAGTTATATACCGCGGGTAAGTAGATTTAGACAATATATAAATTGAAAGAGGGAAAACCAAAAGTGGCTTAACAAAGCACTTGATGAAGGTCCTTATCAGTTTGAGATGTTCATTCCTAACAATTCCACAGTTCCGAAATTGCAAACTGCAGAGGATTCATAAGGAGATGCATTATTGCACTATGATGCTGAAATAGAGCTCATGAATCTGATTCAACTTTCTATTCCAAATGACATTTATAATTCTGTGGATGCTTGCACTTCGGCCAAGGACATGTGGAAAAGAGTTGAACGTCTTATGAGGGGAACTATACAAAACAAAGTTGATAGAGAAACTCGTTTTACAAACAAATTTGATCAGTTTGTTGCTGAACCAGGGGAAGCACTTGTTTCTGTCTACAATCGTTTTGCTCAGTTAATGAACGATTTAGAAAGAAATGACATGCATTTTCCAATTGTTATAATTAACACAAAGTTTCTGAATAGCTTGCAACCAGAATGGTTGAAATATGTCACCCAAGTTCGTCTTGCTAAACGTTTGACAGTGGATACGTTTGATGATCTTTTTTATTACCTTCAGCAATTCGAGAAACTGGTTAATGTCTCAAGAGAAAAGAAGTTAGAAAAGTCTCATGATCATTTGGCTTCTCGTAGCACACTCGGGTTCATTTCCAAGAAACCATCAATCTTATTATGTGACACATCCTACGTGTGTGGTTGATTATGACGATGAGTACCAGTAGGATGATGTTTACACTAATTCTGAAGATCCTCTAGCATCTGCAATGTTGTTACTTGCTCGAGCCATTACTCAAAATTTTTCTACTCCAACAAATAATCGTCTTCGCACTTCATCCAACACCAGAAACCAAGCAATCATTCAAGGAGACATGGTGAATATTTAAAGCAGGAACTCTGGTAATGCTGGAAGAAATAATAGACGAGCTTATGTTCAAGAGGAAATCGTAGAGGGATCGAATGCTCCAAATGAGACCGGAAATGTTCAAAGGACTCTTTGAACCTCATCTTCAGGAAATACTTCAACTGTTCAATGCTACAACTGTGTGGAATGGACATTCATGCTAGGAATTTATCCAAAGCCAGAGTTTGGGATCGAAATAATCTGGGAACCAAATGTTGCTGGCAAAACAAGATGAAGCTGGAGTAATTCTTACCGATGAGCAGAATGATTTTCTCTTTACTGATGCTACAAGGATGGAAGAAATTGAACTCAGTGCAAACATATGTTTAATGGCCAGAATTCAACAAGCTGATAATACTTCTGATGTTGGGCCAAGCTATGATTCTGCATTTATAAGTGAGGTACAATTTTCATCCAATAATGAGAATGAAGAACAAATGTATCCAACTCATATAATTATTAAAAGTTTACCATGGTGATGATCTAATTGTTGGCGATATTATATTTGGATTCACCCAATAGGAAATGTTTATAGTAGGGTATGATAAAGTTACACATGTTCATGATCTATGTGCGTTAGAGCAATTAGCTAGAGAATAGCATATCCAGGAAGCTAAAAAACAAACAATTATTTTGCTCAAAAGTTCAAAAACAAACACACTGACTTTGACTTGTCAGCTTGAAGTTGGATAAAGGAAAGGGTGGGTTTTGGAAAGAAAAAATAAACAGGGATAATAATTATCTCAACGAATTTCTTGAGGCCGATAAACGAGCAAAACATTTTAGTCAACAAGCCCAGTCTCAATTTATTCGTGATCGAGATATCATTCAAGATCTAGAAAAACAACGAGATAAATTAGATTTAGATGTCAAAGATTACAAACGGAAAAATGAGGAACTTCAAAAGACTCGTTCAACTTTAAAAAGGCAAAATGATGTGAAAATCGACGGAATAGATATCATGAGACACTGTTCTAGATCTGAGGCCACCAACTGGAAAAAGAGATGTTGATCTAAATTTGAAAAACTTGGAATCCTTACTAGGAATGTTTTATGCTTGGATAAAGCCTTGTTTGTGTATGATCAGCAATTAAAAAAACATGGTTTGGGGTATCCGAATCCTTATACACTCAAGCAAACAATTTCTAAATGTCCAAAGTTATATCTTGCCTCTAGTTTGTGTAATTCAAAATTTTCTTTGAATGTTAGAGATACTGAGGACACTCTTGATGATGCTTCCAAAAGCCAACAAAAAGTGTTTGAAAAAATGAATGATCCAATTGATGTTGCAAATAAATAGAATTGTTGGACAATTGATTATGCACAAATAAATGCTCTCTATAAAGACTTTGTTCCTCAAAAAGAGCTTTCTGCTGAGCAAAAATATTTTCCATCTTCTTTTATTCCTTCTGACAAGACTTCAAATGCAACTCCTTCTATCCCGACATCAATGCCGAGTGAATCACCTTTGATCATTAAATTAGATAAAATAAAAAATTGTTTTCAAAAGTTGTCTGAATTAATTCAAAAGAACTGTAAAAGTTGCCAAGTATTTTTTAATACATCACCTGAGAAATATCAAACCTCAATGATTTTTGTCAAGATCAACTCAAACCAATTGTTAACGAGTATCAAACTCAAAAGGAATTAGAATATCAAAAGTGCAAGTATGAGACGTATTTACAGACTTACCTTTTTCAACATTTGCCAGTCTAGTTTCTAACTCTAATATGGTAAATAAAAGATTCTGATTCTCAGCACGAATAACACCATATGCATATGTTTTCTCAGAGACATGAGCAATTAATTTGTCCAATTCCTTTTGAGTTTGATACCGTGTCTTTTTTATTGAATTGAAAAGCTTTTGATATTCTAATTTTACATTGGTTTGAGTTGATCTAGAGATTATAAAGAAATTCATTGCTCAAGCTCAATTGAATTATAAAGCTAAAGTTTGCAAGATTCGTACAGACAATGGTACTGAATTCAAAAATGCAACTCTTAAAGCTCATTATGAAAAGTTAGGCATCATGCAACAATTTTCAACTGCTCAAACGCCTCAGTAAAAAACAAAAAAAAAAAAATTGGAGTAGTTGAAAGACGTAATCGAACTCTTGTTGAAGCTGCTCGTACGATGCTTATCTTTTCTCGATTACCTAAATTTCTTTGGGCTGAAGCAATGGCTACCGCTTGTTTTACTCAAAACCGGTCAATCATTCATACACTATATAACAAAACACCTTATGAGCTATTACGTGGCAGAAAGCCGAATGATGAGTATTTTCATGTGTTTGGTTCTAAAATCTTAATTTTTTAAAAAAATATTAAAAAAATTTCATACTTTTTAAATTTAAAAAAATTATTTTTTACATTAGTATTCGTGAAAAAATTTATTATTCGTACCTTTTACTTTAAAAAAAATTATAAATTTAAAATTTTCTTTTTAACTTTTGAAAAAAAATTAATTTTTTTCATAAGAAATAGTAAAATTGTATAAAACCGTTTAAATAATTTTTTTTTTTTTAATTTTAAAAAAAAATCGAAGAAAAAAGTAAAAATGTTTTAATTTTTTCTTAACTTTTAAAAAATTTAATTTTTTTCGTAACAAAAAAAAATAATTTTTAAATTTTTTTTTAAATTAAGATTTAAAAAAGTACGAATTTTTTTATAAAAGTTTTAAATTTTTTCACCAATAATAACGTAAAAAAATATTTTTTTTAAATTTAAAAAGTACGAAAAAAAGTAAGATTTAAAAAAGGGAGAAATTTTTTTCTAAAATTTTATAAAATGTTTTTAAATTTTTTGAGGAATACTAATGTAAAAAAAAAAAATTTAAAAAAATTAAAAAACTAAAAAAAATATAAGTGTTTGTGTGAGTCTTCTATTTAGGTTCCTTGCATTCATCATATTCTGCATTTCCTTCCACATACATGTTGAGTAATCACACTAAAAAAACAAGTGTTTGTGTGAGTCTTCTATTTGTAAACAAAGAGAACACTTTGAGTCTTTAGTAGAAATTACCGTTATACTCTTTTACATAAAGTAAGTGTTGGAATAAAAAATATGTGAAAAAGATGGGATTTTCTATACACTTATAACAACCCAAGAATTTTCATCAAATGCAAAACCTATTTTATTATTATCACAATTGTACGGGGAAATTTTTCGCTTTATTACATTACTTGTATTGTCAACATTTCAGTATGTCATGTAACTTACATAACTAAAGTAGACGAGCTCACGCAACCTATCTATGACCATTCTATCTTCATATATGTCAAGAAAACATCATAACATTTCAAGTCAATATCATCATATTCTTATTACAAGGTACATTATTTCTATAATGTACTATTCACAATGTTATATCAAAACGGACTTTAAACCGTTATCTTATACCTTTAAATCCTAATTCCATAAAAGGATAATATCTAAAGTGAATGTACAAGCTACTAAAGCATATGTATAAGTATCATAACATCTCATATGAATATACATTCTATCCAAAGAAAGGTACAAGTCCTTAAAAGCTCAATATACAAGTCATTAAGCATGATCTCTAAAATAGCCGTTTTACCTCCGTTTTCATTCTAATTTCTTCAACACCACTTTTTTACAAACTACTACACTCAATGTACAATGTGTAAACCCTAATTATTCTATTCATAAGCTTTCATACACATATTTACACTTAAAACCCTAATTCAAAAGTCTAAAACACTAAAACCGAGCTAGTTTCTAAACCATGACTCATTTCTTTGTTTTTATCCATTGTAAACCCAAACCAACACTAAATTAAGTTATAATAACTTAATTTAGAATATTATCAATCATATTCCATCATCATTTCATCATTCTACTTCAATCATACAAGAAATAAATCCAGAAAACCCTAATTATGCCCTAATTTGAACTTTGACCCGTTTACTCATTTTCTACCCGTTTTAACCCAAACCACCTATCAACTTTTGATTATAATCCTTAATATAAGTCTTAGGATCAGTAACCTAACATTCTTAAACAAATGTACACGAATTACAAGCTAGAAAACTCAACCCGAATCCTAATAAGCCTTAAATGTACCCGTGTACACCTTTCTTTCATTTTGACCCATTTTAACTAATCTTTTTGCAATCAAGCACCTCCATGACTAAGCTACTTCATTCCTAAGCAGCTTACAAGCACCTCTCTTCAAAATATCTTCCATTTATATTGTATAAAATTCATCACATGCTTCTTGTTCTTTCTTTTCTAGCCGCGGCAAGCAACAAGAGAAACAACACATCAAAGCTAGTTTTTCTAGCTTGTACACCTGAATTTACGATTTTACACTTCCCCTAACTAGACCTCCTCTGTGTCAAGATCAAAAACTAAAGCCCTTGCTTACTCACCTCCCTTGAATTCTAGTATAAATAGGACCATAGAACTTCATTCATTCTCATCCCCCACTCTCTTATCTCATACCCATTATAGACAGCAATCCTTTGCTCCATTAAGTGTTAATAAGGTATTAAGAAGTATCAAGTTCAGAAAGGAAGCAAAAGAAACCAAGAAACGAAGCCCGAGAGTCGTTATTATAGGCATACGAAGCCGAAAGTCCTGATTCTGACCCGTTTCTAACCATAGCCTCAAGATCAGTTCTCTAAGCTTATGATCTGCATTTATACCGTTATAAATGTTCATATGAACTTGCTAAAATCATAATCAAAAACTTTGAACTCAAAAACCAAAGTGTTAGCCTTTTTGATACCAAAACTGTACACCCGAACCCTAATTTCATGTTTTACTTACACTATGTAGCAAACATGAAACGATTGTTATAATCTACCTAATAAGGTTTAATAAATTTAAAATAAGTGCTTTGATAAGTCATGAAATAATTTAGATCTTAAAACCCGCGCGTTTCATTTAAAACCCTAATTTGACCCCCCCTTTTGTTTTTATACATCCTAGCTTAACGAATCATTTAATTAAAGACTTAGCGTGTGTTAAATCTTCATATTTTTAGTTTATCATAACGTATAAATGTCCTAATTTGAAAAGTTAAAATAAGCTTGCATGGCAATTTCGACATGTTTGTAATTATAATCCAATGCAAGGGGTATATATCGTAATTATAGAAACATATATCTAAAAGACTAAAATGTCCATTTTATTAAAGTTATAAACTACAAGGACTATTATGTCACTTTTTTAAGTACAAGGTTTACTGGTATAGTCTTTTAAACATGAGGGACCAAAGTCGTAAAAGTGCTAACTCAAGGTATATTCTGCCACTTTTTAAACTCAAGGGTCTAAAATGTAACATTTGAAAAAAGTAAAAAAACACATTCAAAACATTACCAGACAATAAACTTTACTAACGCTTGATGTGCTTAACATTTTCCATATGGGGGGGGGGGGGGGGGGGGGGGGGGGGGGGGGGGGGGGGGGGGGGGGGGGGGGGGGGAGCAGATATTGAATAAAATGCTTAAAACTGCTTATGTTATAACTATTATATCATTCATCATCGATGTGCTTTCAAAAATCATGTCCCGGATCCATATCATACCACAATACTAGGGAGCTTCATATTAAGGAGTTTCATCTTGGTATTACGTTCTGACTGAGTTGTTGGGTTTACGATTTAAAGTGCCCTAGCTCCTCAAACGTTTACTGAATGACTTCTGAATTATGATGGCCCGAACGGTGTTATGATAATTTTAATATCAAAACCGACATCGATGTAAAATCTTACATATTCAATCAAACTAAGACTTGACATATATTACCCCAGGTTGCCCGTGACGAAGCCGTTACTATTCATTTCATATACATTGCTATCAATTTCCCTATAACTGTTCAGGTGAGTTCATAGCCTCGCATTTCAATATTTCAAATGTTTTATAAACCCGCGAGGGGGATACATGCTATAAACATGAATGCAATTATTTCTGTATGCTATTTCAATTTACTATTGCCTAAGTAACTGCTTTGCCTTTAAGTCCCCATAATCATGAACCGTTAATTACTCTCCGTAATAAGTCGCGAAAGATGTGAATAGAACATTTGGGCTAGACCCCCGTTGGTGTACCAGTTACATTAACCAATTGCACATCATTAGAATCACTGCGGGTATTTTGGCAAGGTACCTGCATGGTCTAAAACGTATCACCATACCTAAGGCTTCGATTCATGAGCTAATGGCAATAAAAAAAAAGTTTTCAAAACTGGGTGTAAACCCGTAACCCAACTATTCGCATTTGCATTAAATTATATTACTTAAACCTATGATTTCACTCACCTATGTGTGACTTTTAGCATGTTTTATCTCAGGTAACTAATTGCACGATGGCAAGGTACATGACGATGGAAAAACCGTTATCATATCAAACTATATTGTATAGATTTTGGAACCTCTCGTTTGAAAAAACTCTGAAGAAATAATGAATGATAACTTAATTCAAAAAAGACTACTTTATTCGTTTTCTATGATTATGACTGTTGTACCTTGAAGTAATACCCCATATTAGCTTTCGCATGCTATAATGTCAAAATGTGGGGTGTAACAAGAAGCTATGACAGATCAAAGTTAGATTAAGACCCAACAAGATAGTTGATTCAATATGAGAGACTTCAAGTTTGGGAACTCGTATTGAGACCAGAAGGAAAGAAATATTATTGCACTCAAATGGCTCTGGTGAAGAATAAGTGTGTATAGCTAAAAAATATTGTGGTTTCGAAACAAAACTCGTCTTGTGGCAAAAGGATACAGGCAAGAAGAATGAATTGATTTGAGTAGTCACTTGCTCCTGTTCCCGTCATGAGACTCGTTCGAATGTTTATTGCTTATACGCTCATAGAATAACACTATCTTTTCAAATGGTATTAAAAACCTTTTCTCAATAGTCCTTTGAAGAGGAAGTTTATGTCAGCCAAACCTAATGGTTATTGAAACCAGAATTCCCAGAACACGTCTACAGGTTGAAAAAGCACTAATTACGGTCTTAAACAAGCACCTCGTTCATGGTATGACAAAATGTCTTCTTCTAATTAAACATGGTATCACAAAAGGTATTATTGACCCAACATTATTCAATAAACGTCACGGGAGACATATTACTTGTTCAGTTTATGTTGACAACTTAATTTTGGATCAACAAATCCAGATTTTTCAAAACGTTTTGCAAACTTAATGAAAAACAATTTTGAAATGTCAATGATGGGTGAACTAAAGTTCTTTCTTGGACTTCAAGTTCATCAATCTCCCCGTGGCATATTCATAAGTCAGTCACAATATGCAATAGAGTTGTTAAAGAAACATGGTCTAGATGAATGTGTCTCCATGAGCACACCTATGGCAACAGAGAGACTGGATGCTGATTTACAAGGCACTCCTACTGATCAAACGACTTATCGTCGTATGATAGGAGGGCTTATGTATCTAACAGCCAGTCGACCAGACATAGCCTTTGCTACTTTTGTATGTGCACGTTATCAAGCACGACCTACGGTCAAACACCTCAAAGAGTAAAACCGGATCTTCGGTACCTAAGACAAGCCCTATAACATGGGACTATGGTATCCCGAAGGATTCGAATTTGAACTAAATTCAATATCATATGCGGACCATAGCAGGATGTAAAGATGATTGTAAAAGCACATCAGGAGGATTGGCATATTTCTAGGTGGAAAGCTCGTAAGTTGGAGTTCGAAGAAACAAGATTGTACTGCGATATATGCTACATTGACATCAGGTATCATTTTATTAAAGAACACGTTGAGAGGGGTACTGTGGAAATTTACTTTGTCGGAACAGAATACCAACTAGCGGATCTATTTACTAAGGCGCTTCCAAAAGAACGCTTTGAGTATCTAGTTCATCGCATTGGTATGAGATGTATGACTCCAACTCAGTTGGAAAGTCTGACAAAGTCATCTTCGTGAAAAGATCATACATCACAATCATGTACATAAATATTTCAAAAATAACAAAAAGATTTGACACATTTTTCTTATTATAAAAAAAACAAAAAAAAAACAAAACAAAAAAAACATAATTTAAAAGAATTACAATCTTTTTTTTCATGATTCCAAGTTTCTTATTAAAACTTTTACATTGCAAAATACGGAATCATGATCCAAGGGGGAGTTCTTACAATTTTCATTCACAAACATCTTTTTGATAATAAACTCTCATGATGACTAAATTTGGAAATGTTATATTTTCGAGGGGGAGTTTTAGTTGAAAAAGTAACAATTTTTCATGTTCGGACTATGAATTTTACATAATTGTTATTTCAAGGGGGAGTGTTTGAAAAGATTCATTGTTTAAGGGGGAGTTTGTGTAAATTCACAAACAAAAATTGGAAATGCTAAAGTACAAGGACTGAATGTGTAAATTTTTCAATTTTTTTTGGTAAATACTAAGTACAGGGACTGAATGTGACAATTTTTCAACAGTTTTCGGTAAAAGTTAAGTACAGGGACTGAAAATGTCAATTTTCCAAACTATTTTCGGTGGCTATATAAAGGATTTTAATTTCATTTTTTACTTTTCTTTTTTACCGAATCCTTTTACTGAGTTTGAGTAGAAATCTGTTTTACGCTATCTAAGTTCATTACAACGATTGTAATTTCACTTCTTACTCAAACGTAAGTGGATATATATGTCTTAGGTGTTTTTGAGTAATTTGGGATTACCGAGTTTGAACTCGGTAAAGATGAGGTTTACCGAGTTTGTGTTATGATAATGTTTTGTAGCTTATGATATTGTGCGCATAATCTTAGGCTTAGATTTAGTGTAAAAAGTGACTTAAGGCCATAAAATGATCATAGAATGGTTAGGATTGAGTTTTGATTAAACTTGGTAGTACATTACCGAATCTGTTATTTTACCGAGTTTAGTTCTTTGTGCACAGGTTATAATCTGTCAATGATTTAAACACTTAGATGATATTGAGTTTATGGTAACAAAAGTCATTATTTTTGAAACTCAGTAAAAAGTCTAATTGTCAAAATCGGTAAGGTCAACTGGTCAAACTCGGTAGTCAACAAAAGTCAAAACTCAGTAAAGGTTAATGGTGAAAATCAGTTTAATTGTTTGTGGTTTTGTGAAAGTGTTTTGTATATGTAATAATGTTGTTGCTTCATGATTGTAATGCTTATTGTGTGAATGTCTGTGAAAAACAAAACGATCAGTTTCTAGTGTGCTGAAAATCTGACAAATAATTTTGGCAAAGAAACAAGTTTTCATGAATTCTATGCTATGGATCATATATGTCTATTCGTAATTGTTTAAGTGGACTAAGTCATGTCCGGTTTCGACCGTTTTCTGCATTGAACAGAATGAGGAGTGAGTGACTTAGTGTCCATTCAATTATTGAATTAGATGTGTTTGTATTCATGGTTTAGGCTTCATAATCAAATGTGAAAGAATCAAAGTTTTTATAACTTGAATATGTTAATTTCAAATCTCAATTGTTTAAGTGGACTAAGTCATGTCCGGCTACGGCCGTTTTCTGCAATGAACAGAATGAGGAGTGAGTGACTTAGTGTCCATTCAGTTGTGGGTTTGTGATTACATTATTCAATATTATCAACATCATGAAAAGTTTTGTCACATGATTTTTGAAAAAGTTCTCAAAATCTGTTATTGTGTCAAAATGATACTCTTTCTTAAAACAATTTTAAGAAGTTGAAGGATTTCTCTTGAATTTTTCATAACTGTGTCTTGATTCAAATCAAAAGAGAAATCTTCATCCTTCTTGAGAGAGTATCATGTCACAAAGAATTTCTGGTGAGGATATTCTAAAAACAGAAAGAGAGAGCTAAATCCATACGCGAAAAAGCAAATCAAAAGTGTGTTCGAAAAAGAAATGCCAGAACACACAAAAATGGTAAATAAAAAGAATAATTCGAATAAAGCGTATGGCATGTGCTAGAAAAAGCAAGAACGAGCACATGAGAAAAAAACTGATCAAAAATATGTTCAAAAAGAATTGCTAGAACATATAAAAACAGACATAGAGGAAAAAGACAAAAATTTCAAAAGAATTATTTGTTTCCTAACACCTCAATTGTATTCATTTAGTTATCTTCATGGCACAACAACAACATGCAGCTGATGTTCATCCAGATGAACTGTGTCCTCCAAACAAGCGATATGACCTTATGGATGCAAACAAGAAGGTTGACTTGGCGCATGTGCAATGTCCATCAGAGAGCAATATTCTGATAAATATTATTAAGAATCATCCGTTATGATTCAGCATTGCAGCTTCAACATCTGTACCTTGGATTTATATGGCACAGTTCTAGCATACTTTGAAAGAAGAGGGATCAAAGCATCGATTCAAGTTCTTGCTAGATAGAAAAGAGCTTACACTTACTCTCGATGACTTCAGAATAATCTTTCATCTTCCACAAGCAAATGATAATAATCATGCTTCGTTTGTGCCACCACCATCATTCTCTGATATAGTTCCATTTTACAAACAAGTGTTGAGCTTTACAATGGAACTCAAGACTGTTTCTAATTTCAAAATACCTGGTCTTCTACAGCCTTGGCAGACGTTATGCAAGATATTCTCCAAGTGCTTGACTACACGCGTTACGGGATGGGACCAACCGCCGTTGCAGATAATGCAAATGTTATACTGCTTTGCCAATAACCTTCATGTGGATTATGCGGAGTTAATGTGGGAAGGCATTTACTATTCGCTTCATCATCCTGTCACTTCGATCCCACACCCACGATTTACGAAGATCATCATCAGTCATTATATGACTATCTTTCCTGACATTTCAAGACGTGCTCGAGATGCTTATCAAAGACGTGCTCGTGACATGTATCACAACCTGCAAGATGATGATGTAATGAAAAATATATTTAATTCAGGGAGACACAAAGATAAAGTTGGCATGCATATTCCAGATTGGATGATCACTGAAGAGATGAAGCACACGGAGCATTATAAGATGTATGCGGAGGTGTTTGGGTTAGATGTTCCTTTGAATCAGTCACAACTGACTGAGTCTACCCAAGGAACATATAGGACACCTAGCGTCCCTAGGTTACCTACCCTTAAAAAGGATACAGCAGAGTCAAGTGCTCCAAAATGATCTACTGTGATTTGTTTTCGTCTTCCTGAAAGGAGATCTACACATCTAACTCCACCAGCTCTAGTGCCAACTATTGATAAAGCATATGAGATGATCTTACAAGATACATTACAAGTAAGTCTTGCTGAGCACAAAAGTCAAGAAGAGAAAGAAGCCAGAGAAAATGTGGAATTGGTCAACAAGCACTTGGCGTCTGAAGAGATTGAAAAGATGGTAGAAGGATCAGAGAATGTTATTGATGATAGTTTACACCCTAGGAATGATGAACCAAAGATTCCCAACACTAGGTTAGAGCACAGGAGTGATAAGGAAAGTCTGGAGGTGGAGATCACTAATGATGAAGAGGTGGAAATTACTAATGTTGTCATACCTGTTAATGTTAATAAAGAGGAGGAGGAAATAACTAATGAAGTGTATGAATTAAAGTGAAGGGAGAAAGGTAAGATTGTAGAGGAGTCTAGGAGTACACCATTCCCCACACCAATTAGATCTCTTAGGACTCATACTAATCTCGTATCTTCGGATATTGAGAAACTCTAAGAATTGACGGTAACTGATACTCAAACAACATCATCATCAAGATCACCCAACACCAAATTGTCAAAAACAAATTGACTTCTATCATTATTCAAAGTCAAACCTGCTCGGTTCAAATGATACAAGAATTTCTTTCAGGAGTTACAGGGACGTTGTACATATTTGTATGGACATCTCAAAGAGAGATTTTGTCAGGAATCAATGTCGATATGCAACATGCTGATCTATCCTCTAAGAAGTAATGGTTGAATCATTACCCACTATGGTAGATACGCATATTAAAGAGAAGGTTAAAAAGCAAGTTCCTGAGCAGGTTCGAGATCAAGTTCCAGTGTATGTTGCGGAAAGGCTAATTCTGGAGAGACAAAAGACTAAAGAAGAGATGGAATGGATGATTGCTAAAGCTATTTTACAAGAGCGAGGGAATATACAAGCTGAAATTTCCTCACAAATTTAGAAGGCTATTGATAATTAGATCCCTTCTCAAGTTGATGCGTCAGTAAGAAGTTATATGTCTGGTCACATCCTTCATGTTCATCCAGCTCAATCACAAACACTCTCTGTTCTAGAACAACAATATCAACAAAATCTTTCCATGAAAAATGATCCTCAGATATAGCAACAAGATATAGCAATATGGCTTGCACTTCAGATGAAGTTTGAGAATCTTAGGTACCACAAACTACATGTAGACCATCTGCCATTCGCCCAAGAGATCAGGCACTGAACCTCAAGTATAGATGCTCATTAACCTTAGGGGAGAATATGCAAAGCGTAGAAAACAAATGATCAAGCATATGTGTCTAGAGAGTCATCGTCTGGACAAGTCAATGAAGAGGAACGAGGTCCATCAACTTCAGGTAATCAAGAGCAAGTAGATGATTATGATATTTAGACTGATTCTTATGCTTCAGATGATGATGAAATACCATTGTTGCAAAAATCACGAGTCGCTAGCCGGGCGGTCGACCACCCTATAGCCTGTAATCGCTCTAGGCGCAATTAATCGGTTTTGCAAATTTTATATATAAATTTCAAAGTTACTTGTTTGAGATGGATACAACACTTTAAATACACTAAAATTAAATGAGTTCAAAGTTACATTATTCAAAATATAGACATAGATAATAAAAGTTAACAGTTAACAAATCAAAGTCACATTGTAAAAAAAATGTTTGACTTTCCCCCATTTTGGGAAAACCCCGATTAGGCCGATTTGACCGATTTTTGACCGATTTGACTAATTTTTTACCGATTTTGACCAGACGATTTTTCACCTGATTTGCCTTATTTTCCAAGGTGATGGCCGAGTAGCGATTAATCGGCGATTACAAGGCCGCCTAGGCGATTTTGCAAACATTGTAAATACTGACAGAAGACAAGCTGTCCACAAGATATATGGAAGAGTATCATTGACCTATTAATGAAGCAAGTTAAACGAAAATGGCTGATGAAGATGTGAGACAAAGATGTACTTGCAGAGACTGAACAACAATTATCAAATGATCAGATAGAGAATTTCTTGAAAGAGTGAAATCGTTGGGAAAGTAAAAAGGACATTCTTGTCTCTTCTACATCCCATGAAAGCCACACCTCTGCCGATTTAAATCTGTCCAAGAGGATCCTGAAGCCCCATCACTATCTCTAATAAATCAAGATACTTTGTATCTGAAGAAAGGCAGTTCAGGGCCCGAGAAGATAGATATTATACACTAACACAGTTTTCTCTGCAATTAATTTCAATGATTATGATTAAATGAAAGAACAAACTTCTTGATGGGTGAATAAGTGCATTAAGAAATTTAATCCTTATGCTCGATATGGGTTTACAACATAGGAAGAATCCCATTGCAAAGTCATCTACATAAGAAACATAAAGAACATAGACAAACAAAGGAAGAGGTTATTATTCAATTCAAAGAATCATTCCAAGTCATCAAGACGTACTAGAATTGGGGTCATATGAGCACAAGTTTATCATAAAGATAGTTGCTAGAAGACTAAGAGTGCTATTGTGTCGATTACCGAGCCTGATTACAATAATCCATCAATAAAATGATATAGAGGCTATGTTTCTGATGTTTATGAAGTGGCCAAGGAATTCCTGGCTATGCACCAAACAGGGATGCTATGCCTTTATCAGAATTCATCAGAAGTTTAGTGATAAATGGGAAATGAAGTGCACTGAATTCAACTTGAATTGAAAGTTACAATAGAAGTTAATCTCACTACAACCACGAATATCTTTCAAGTAGTTAAAACAACAACACAATGTTCTCACATCATCTATTAGCATGTGCATAGAATCATATATAAGAATAGCAGAAAGAGAAAGGGTTGATGAGACAATCAGAGATTCATAGTTTTTGAGTGATGCAACATTAGGTCACTAAACAACGTATTAAAAAGCTTTAAAGATTTGACAATAATGATGTAAGTATGGCTATGTAACAAGGAGAACTCACCAATGATGAGTTTGAGTATCTAAAATTGTTTAAGAAAGATTGAAGATAAGATTGATTATCATAATCAAATGAGAAATATGAGATGTAGTAGAATGGAAACCATGTGGACTCAAAGAGAACCTCAGAATAATCGACCTAGGGGGAATGTGTTAGGATCAAAAAAGTTTTGATAGTGGTTTAGTTATATTTATGTAATAGTGCTGTATACTATCTGTTAGATAAAGTAAGCTGAATAAGTATCTTATCTCACAACTAGTACAAAATAGTACATAATTACCAAAGAATAGGGACTAGAAGTGAAACATTAGGAAAATAAAGGAAGGGAAGGCTCCTTCCTTCTCCTATAAATACCCCTCTAATCATCATTAGAGGGTGATGCCTTGTAATAAACATTTTCCCTTTCCCTCCATTTTATAACATTTTGAATTTTGAATACTTGCCCTGCTCTACTATTCTTTATAAGCTTCCATGGTTGATTATGTATGATTCAAGATAAACAAGACCTAACAATAAAGTAAATATTGGTGGGGACAAAATAGTTAGTGCTGTTTGGGGCTATAGGGAAATTGCTATTAAGACCTCAGCAGTTTGTAATTGGAGACCCAAAAGACACTATTAGAACAAAGTCTCCAAATACAATAGTGGATCAAACTCAAATAAAAATGTTAATTTTAAAGATCCACTAGGCAGACCCAAATCAGCAATGGCTTGGGTCCCTAAGAGAAACTAATTTCTCTTATTTGATGTGCAGGATGATCCACAAAAAAGCTTTAAAGAACAAAGGAATTGTTGATAGTGGATGCTCCAGGCACATGACTGGGACAATAAAGCCCGATACCTGATTGAATTTCAAACTATAATGGTGGGCCTTTGATGCGTTTTGGATAAGATAAAGGTTATATACTGGTAAAGTAAAAATAAAAACGGAAAGTTAGATTTTGAGGATAAGTGCTTTGTGGAAAGACACTACAGCATTTTTAATTCCTCTTTTCCAGTGCACAGATGTGTACCAAGAAGAACCACGGTTCTCTCAAAACACGAATGTATGTAGTGTTGTCCTCGTGACTTTAAGTTGTTCATGATGAAAATCAAGTATTACATAGAAGTCACCAAGACAAATAATATGTACAGTTTCAACCTAGAGAACATTGTTCCTACGGAGGTTTACATGTTTGATTGTAAATGCCAAGTTATGAATCCTACAATGGCATAAGGAGGTTGGGTCATGCAAACTCTTAAAAACTTAAATAAACTTGTATAAGGGAAACCTTGTAAGAGGTTTTACCTTCAAGATTTCTTCAAATGACCACACTGATGTGTTGCTGTCAGAAAGTGTAAAGCAATACGAAGCCTCCTGGTAAGGCCAAACAAGTGAGCTCTATTAATCACCCCCCCCCCCCCCCTACCCCCCCCCCCACCTACCCGCACTTATAGATTTTACATATGGACTTATTTGGACCCACATCTGTAAGGAGCATAAACCAAAAGACTTATTGCCTTGTTATCACTGATGATTTTAGCAGGTTTAGTTAGGTGTTCTTTTTAAGAACTAAGGATGAAACTGGTGAAATCCTTAAGGACTTTATAAGATAAATTGAGAACCAATTAAATCAAAAGGTTAAAACTATTAGATGTGATAATGGTATAAAATTCAAGAACAGGGACATTATTGAATTATATGGGTCAAAGAGGGATCAAGAGGAATACAGTAATGCCATAATCACAACAAAATGGAGTTACTGAGGAGAGCGAAGAACATGACCTAATTTGAGGGCTGCTAGAACAAATGCTAGTAGATCATTTTTACCTACACCTTTTTGGGTTGAAGCATTTATTACTGGGCTTTGTATGCTCCTTAATAGAGGTATTAGAAGACCAAAGCTCAAAACGAAAGAAAAAGACACCTTTATGACTTATAACTGAGTAACAATACCAATCAAAAGTATATATAAGACCTTTTGGGTGGCCATGGACCATCTTAGACATACCAATGACGCACCTAGGCAATGTTTAAGGACAAAGTCTGATGAATGGGTTTTTAGATTTGGGTAGTTCAACTAAAAGCAATGCTTTTAGGGTATACAACTTAGAACCACGAGGGATGAAGAAAACTCATAATAAAGTTTAGAAAATAAACCTAATGTTGCAGGGAAAGGACCTAATTGGCTGTTTGATCTTGATTATTTAACTGATTCAATGAACTATCATCCTGTTACTGTAGAAAATAAAGCTAACAAAACTGTAGGTCTAAAAGAAGCTAATCATAGTGCAGGAACACAAGATTATATTGATGCAGGAAACTCTAAAATGGAAGCTGAAACTGCTCAAGAATACTTTGTACTGCCATTATGGTCTTCTTAATACTTCCCAAACCGTACAATAGCTACAAAGCCAAAGTAATGAACGATAAAAGCCACATTGGGGATATTGTTTCCCAAGATAAATGAGAGCACCCAAAATAAAAGATCAGGAGGATCAAACCTTTTTAGAGGAATGATGCAGCTGGAGCTTTTAGAAAGGAGTTTGCTCAATGTACTGAGGATTTGCTTCTTCAAGAAGGAGTTGCTAGAGCTACTAGTACTAACACAGTTAATACTGTTAGCACACCAATTAGTACTGCCAGTCCTTCAAATGTTTTTAGTGCTGGTGGACCTGATCTAAACAACAATGACCAAGATGATTCAGAAATACCTGCTCTGAGATATTATATGACAATCTAAGTGAATGGGATTTTACCAATGCATCTTATGGTGATGTAGGGTATACAATGGCTGACTTCACTAATTTAGAAAACCCACAGTGAATGTTAGTCCATAATCCCCACATCAAAGGATACACTCCATTCATCCTAACAACTCAAATTCTTAGAGATCCAAACCTCATCAGTTCAGACAAAGGAGCAAAGTATACAAAAGTTCTGGAGCTCATGCTTTTTTTAGCTATATCAAAAGCATAAGGAAAAAAAGAGAAATAATCACAAGGACTATCCAGCACTGTTTGTTTGCTTGCTCCTTTCTCAGATTGAACCAAGAAGATATCTCAAGCACTTAAAGATGGAAAGTTCTGGGTTTGATCTATGCAGGAAGAGCTGCTGGCATGATTCAGAATTCAGAAAAGTTGGATTCTGGTTGATTAGCCTTTGGAAACAGAAGGTGAAATTCTAGGACAAAAGGTGTGTTACATGAATAAAAAGATGAAAGAGTTATTGTAGTAACAAATAATGCAAGGTTGGTTGCCCAGGGGATATAGACAAAGGAAGGGATAGACACTAGATTAGGTTTTTGCTCATCGTGGCTTAGGATTGAAGCCATCGGGATCTTTTGCCTTTGCTTCTTATATGGGATTCATAGTTATCAAATGGATGTGAAAGAGTGCCTTCTTGTATGAGAAAACTAATTAATGTGAATGTATGTGTCTCACTTCAGTTTTGTAGATCAAGATCCCTAAGAAGTGACTACAAAGTGTAAAAAGCTCTACATTGAAACACCAGCTCTCCCCAGAGCTGTTATAGACTACTATATCACTTTCTGTTGAAGAGTGGCTATAGAAGAGGAACCATTGACAAGCAGTAGCGGAGCTACAATATTTTTTCTAGGAGGGCCAAATGTACATAAGTTCATTTTGGGAGGGCCAAAGTAGAAAAATACTATATTAAATCAATGAAATGAACCAAAATAATCAAATATTTGTGCATAACATGCTAAATTATGAGAGGGCCACTGCCCTCCTTAGTCCACACTTAGCTCCGCCTTTGCTGACAAGACTCTTTTCATAAAGAAGGACAAGAATGATATCATGTTAGTACAGGTTTATGTGGATGATATTATTTTTGGTTCTACAAAGAGATCTTGGTGTGATTAGAGATTTAGCATTCTATGCAGATCATATTTTTAGATGAGTTTAGTATGGGAGAGCTCACACTTCGTTTCTTGAGAATTAACAAGTCAAACATGAAGACACACACAGTAATTTTCATAAGTTCAGGATAATTAAATTTGCAGAGAGACCTGAGAAGATCTTGATTCTTACTACACAGTGAAGACTGCCAGTACACTCCATTGAGACCCAGAAGTCTTTGAGCTTAGGGGGATGAAGAAGCTGCTGATGATGCATATGTACAAACTTTTTTAATCCAAATGAGATTGGCTCATTAATGTACTTGGACTGCTTCTAGGCTGATATTATAGTTTGGCAGTATTGCTTGTTCTCTCTGGTTCAGGTAACTCCAAAAACCTCACATCTTTATGCTGTGAAGAGGATCTTTAGGTACCTCAAAGGAAAACCTAAACTGGGCCTTTTGTAATCCTACAGTGTATACATTTGTACCTGGACAGGGCCTACTTAGATAGTGATTTAATTGTTGGAGAAAATCTTGACAAAATCACAACAAGAGGTGTCCAATTTCTTGGCAGGAGACTTATTTCATGGCAGTGCAAGAAGTAGATAATTGTAGCTACTTCTACTATAGAGGCAGAGTATGTTGTTGCTGCCAACTACTGTAGGCAAGTATTGGGGCAAAATATAATGTTCAGACTATGGATTTTAATTTTTATTAAACACAGAAAAGGATACTACATTCATAATGACAAAAGCACAATATGCATTGTAAAGAATCCATGTTTTCACTCCAAAACAAAGCATATTGAGATTAGGCACCACTTCATTAGGGATGCTTATGAGAAGAAGCTTATCAGGTTCTGAAGCATTCACACTGATTGACAATACAGGCTGATCTTTTTAACTAAATTCTTTTGATATTTAAGCCAGCTTAACAATTCATTGATTGTAGTAACCATATCTGGCATGCTCAACCTATATTGTATTAGTTCAGGTAAGGCAAAGATGATAATTAGTCAGAGTTGTTGGTAAGTTGTAGAATGTATTTTGTAACAACCCCCAAATTTGGTCACATCCCGACAAAAATAAGGTCCGGGCTAATAAACTTCATAGATCAATAACACAAGATGTATTTAGAATGACCAAAAAGTCATTTAAAACTGAGGACATTGGAATTAACTAATATTTATACATAAGCCAGCTTCACTTGTCCACTTGTTTAAAAATACAAAGATTTCTAGCCATAAGCAGTTATACAAAATTGACTGCGACAAATCTTCTAATGCATGATATACAAATCAAACCACTAATGTATCCCTGTCACCACGTGCTATTGACTACCTGAAAACATTGCTTTAAATATCAACAAAAAGTTGTGAATTCATAGGTCAGTAAATTATATATACAGGACCGGTATATTTAAAAAAAAAAAAGAAAACAACCTAATTGTAAGACTTTCCCCTGTGATAATTGCAATAAAAGATGCAGACATCACAAATCAATTACATTTTCCTAAGCATATGACACTGAAGCTCGACAAATTATATTCGTCAAAATAAATTATTGTCTACATCTTCGCCCGAGTCAGATTTTCAAACCCTATAACTATCCAAATTCCGACATGCTATAACGTTCGCTTCCTGTGTGAGATAGCTAATCAACCCGAAACTGGAGGTCAATCCCTCAAAATAAATCTATCATAACTTTCGCAGGCATCACGATAAGTAATTCACAACTACATCTATGCAGATTGATAGTTTCACTGAATAATGGGCTCAACTGGGTATACGCTTACTTAGTTAAACAATGCATAAGCAATGACATTAATATAAACTTACGTCCCAATTTACAAACAAAGCATGTTTCCACCCCAAAGTTAATAAATCATGTGAAATCTGTAAAAATGTGGGCTATGAAACACACCTTGAGTTATCGATAAATCCAAATATCACAGATATGCGTCACGTAAATGATCGACATGCACACTCTAAATGAACATAGGTCGTAAAGCACTAAGACGCTTTGATTTACACTTAACATCATATACAAGTCTAAGTTAGTTAAAATCAACTATCATTCAGGTCATCATAATTAAGAGGTCATGTAGTGACAGTCGACAGCTAGGTACACACTTTAAATCAGTACAATCCAACATACCTCATCGAACGCCACCCCGAAGAGTGCCTCAATTATGAACTCCTACATAATCATAAGTACATTGATACCTCGTATAATTCTATATAGCATCATCAACGGATCAATTTGAAAAATTTAGAATCGTTGTTTTTATAGGAGTGAAAACCGTTATAATTATCGTTTTATATAAAACTAAACATAACTGATCCCTGTTTTAAACCCGTTTCTCGCGTTTCTTACGTCCACGTCTTCGTATTGAGATGATGTATATAAATATTACGTTTTTATATTTTATAACCTTATGATGAACATTACTTTTACTGTTCATGGCGTTTTATAAATTTTCACTATTTATAAAATTTTATTTGTCCGTAACTACCCATAAATGCGCAATAACTTTTCGTTTTTAATCCAAATTTTAGCGATTCCCTTCGACCGACTCTGTGTTTAACAAATTATCACATTTTTAATAAGTGGTTGCTATGAACAGTAATTTTACTGTTCATCACTTTTAAATAAAATTACTTGATAAACTCGGATTATTGTTAAACGCTCGTAATTTTTATTCGTTTTAGCTTCGTTTTTAGTATTCTTTTCGAGCATGTCTCAGTAATATGAAAGTTTCTATTATTTATGAAGTTTACAAAAATTAATGTTTCTATCATAGAAACAGTAACTTGTGTTTTTTATAAAATTTGTTTTATAAAAGTATTTTTATACATTTAAACGTAAAAACTCGCGTAATTCATAACTCCTTCATTATTAATTGATAAATTATGATTCTTATCATTTTGGAATCCTAGAAATGTGTATAATCTGTTAAAAACATCAAACTTTCTGTTTTGTATAATTTTTATAAAAGTTATTTTATAAACCCGTTTAATTAACGTATAACTCGTAATTAGCGTATCTTTTTCGTTATTAATCCGTTTTTCGAGTTTCTTATCTTTTTGGAATCGTCGTGAGGTGTATTATCTTTATAAAACATCAAACTCACTGTTTGAAATTCGAAATCCAAACAGCCCCTTTATGTTCTATATGTATACTTTTATATAAGGCTTGTTTTATGTACTTTTTACCTTTGTAAATTTACCACAAGTCTTCCACCTCACTTTATATCATAAGTCATATATATAATAAAGTCCATAAGTCCATAGTTTGTCCATTTGTCCAAGTTAACAAGGTCTTAATCTCACTTTTAATCAAAACTTATTAAAGAAACCCTAATTTAACAAGTTTACATATGAACTTTTTATACATTAACCAAGTGTGTACAAGAGTTATACTTCCATTATAACCTTATTTTAGTATTCATATAACATAAACAAAAGTCCATGAACAAGATTAATAAGTCATTTGCAATACTTTTACTTGTAACATATTAAGTAACCTTGAAAACCCTAATTTGTATATATTCATTTTTACACTTAACCAACATGGTATAACACTTATAGATCCATTTTAACATGATATTATCAATATCACAACATATGTAAAAGTGTACAAAATGATGATCACAAGTAAAAACTCTTTTTACATGATTAAAAGTCCTAGATGGTGATTTTACTACATAAACATCATATATACATATAACCATGAAAAGGAAAAGTTAAGGGCTTTAGATAACCTTAGTGTGATGAATAATGATGATGAGAAATATGTGCTAAACCCTTGTTTAGACTTTAAAACCAAAGCTTGCAACAATAAAAACCCTAGATTAGGTTTGAAACCCTAATCTTACTTTCTTTGATAAATACTTGTAAATGGTTAACCAAGGCTTGCAAACACCTTAGTATATCTTAGGAATGATATGTGATGGCTTGTATATGTTGAAGAAAATTTTGTATAGATTATTATAAAGGTGTGTTTTGAGCCGTGGGCTTATAAGGTGACAAAGGGAGAGTTTTTGGTTTTGCACATTATGGAAATAGATATGTATGTGTTATCTCTTGCAATGTATAAGTAAGGTGTAAGTAGGACTAGTCAAGGAGATATATTGACGGTCTTAAGGGGTCTTTAGTCTTGGTCTTTGGACAAAGAAACAAGAAAAAGATAGGTTTAATGGTGTAGTGTTGTACAATTACAAGTTGATGATTTTTGGAGATATTTCTTGTATATATTGTTACAAATCCGGCCATATAGAGATAGATATGATATATTTTTATGATTTTCATGTATTAGGTATAAAAGTGGGTATTTGTTGAAGCATAGAAAAGTTTCGGTGGTTCCGGGTATGCCTAAACGTATTTTATCGCGAAACGAAATCAATTTACGCAACCAATAAAAATACAATGAACAAAGTTAATAATTATCATCAAAATAATTACTTAACACTTGCTTGATGTAAACATTTAATTGTTTAATGCCCGTTTACATTGTACGATAATTTTTAGCGTACGCGATTTAACTTAACGTTTACTATGTTAACTTGCGCGAAAGTTTATTAATGAATTTTTGGTTATTAGGTTAGACAATCGTGGGTATTTGTTGAATAGCATAGAAACATTTTGAGTGGTACCGGGTATGTCATAAATCTTTAACTGTTATCGCGAAACGTAACAATTTTAAGTAGAACCGATAAAATAAAATAAACAAAGACCATAGATTTTTTAAAATAATTATTTTAATACTTGCTTGATGTACAAACGTTTATCGATTTAGGATGCCGTTTATCATTGAATAATCGCTTTTAGCTTAATCGCTCGGATTTACTTAACACTTTAAACTTAAAAGACAAACGCGTTACAATACATAAAAATATAAATAACAAACTTATTGACAGTCATTAATGATCCTAAACGACGGTTGTTATAATCTTCCACCGTTTTAAACGAGCCTTCGTCCTCTAAAGGCATTATGCGCTTAAGTGGCACTTGAAGACGGTGCTATATGGACCTTGTGCCAAAATGATGCTGGTATTTCTTCGTGAAGTGGGTATTCACGTTCCAACGTGTGATAATCTCAGGACCTCCTATTGGAGTTCCATCTTACGCTTCACAATTGGGACATACTATGTCTCACTGTTTGACCTCTCGGATCCATGATTTCTCGACCGGTTCCTCAGCAACGCAAATTGAAGCTTGTCATTAAACATGTAGTCATCCAATTAGCACAGATTAGTGGGGTTCATCGGAAATAAATATGTATCTCTTCAAATTGATACTGAAAGTGTTGTGAAGACCCTGCTGTCAGACTCTTGCGGAGAGCTCAAGCTTGTATGCAACTGGCTCCGCAGAGCTTTTTCTATAAGCCATTGAAAGGTCCTCGACATATCTGGGTTTTAACTTCCTCGCCCGTTTTTGCCAAAAATGTACGCACCCTTTTTCCAATGGCGAAACCGTTTCAGCGATAACTTTATCCCCAACTTGAAAATCCATCGGCTTACGCTTCTTATCGGCCATAATCTTTTGTCGATCGCGAGCGGTTTGCATTCTCTGCTTTATCTGAATAATTTTCGGTCGTCTTTCTTGAACTAAATCTGGAACGGTAAGTTGCACTTGCCCAACCTCGGCCACATCAAACAGTTACGATCACGTGGAAACGACACCTTTTTGACGCCGTGTTAAAAGCGCTTCAAAAGAGTTGCAGCCTTTATGCTAGCGTGATAACTTGTTTGATGTACGAGAACTCAATCTAAGGACAATGGTTCGAAACCCAACGCATTTTCTAAAGATTCGTATCACGCATGCACGTTAACATATCCTCGAGTAGTTTGAAATTGGTTCCTCTCGCTTTTGCCCGTCTGTTTTTCTGGATGGTTATGTCTGATAATGTGTTAAAATACACATATACCTTAATACTTAAATAACCCAATTTACCACAAAAACAGACAAAATTGGCAAAAGAATATTGCTTGTATTTTTGTTTTGTGTAATGCAGGTACGGTTATATTCAAAATCACATGATCAAAGACGTCCTAAAACAAAGCAAGCACGGACACAGAACGGAAGTTAGATATGAACTATCTCCCATTGGACTTTTGCTCTTCAAATTATTGTGCACAAAAAGCCAGGAAGCAAAGCAAGGAAGAAGGTCCCAAAACCCTTAGTCAAACAATGGTCAAAACATGGTCACTAAAGTCAAACTCATAAAATGACAAATATGCTTGTATTTGTGTTTTGTGTGTGCAGGTATGGATATATCAAAAATCACAACAAAACAGTCAAAAACAGGCAAGCACGAGAATCAGAAGAGTACAAAAAGAAGCCAAGGATCCAAAGCCGAAGCCAAAAGTCCAAGAATAGCCCTCACCTCTAATTGGGCCTTACCCGGATCTAGTAAGCCCATAACTAACCCACTTCCTTTTTAAATAAACCACAAGGACCATTCTTGTAATTTCGAAAACTTCCTTTTACACTACAATTGAGTTTTAGAATGAAAGGGACTAGTATTGCCATTTGCTTAAAATTCAAACTGTTTTAACTTTAACAGTTATAAAAATGGCGCCAATACCCAAACACTATTCATCATCTCTTACCTTTCACCAAGCTGTAAAAAAACAAAGGGCTTTCTACAATTGAAGGGTACAAAGGACTATTCAAGGGCCCTCTTACACAATGGCAGGGATAAATTTGTCATATCAAAAGTCCTAATTGGTCTACTTGAGCAAGGAAGCCTCGTGTACAAGCAAAGAAGCACAAATGAAGATGGGTTTTTTTACTCTTTATTCACTCACAGAAGTAACACATATGTCACATCACGGATTGCCACGCTGGCAATCCGTGTGTGCACATATGTGATCCAACGGCCATCAAATGCTCTCAAATGATTGGATGAATTGAATGGTGATGATTGATTGAGGCTTGGGATCCAAGGCAAAGCCTAGAAGCTTCTCCTGGCTCTATAAAAGCACTCACTCACACACAGAAATGGGGTGGTGAGAATTAGGAATAGGAGTAGGATTAAATTAGCTTTTAATTTTTGTTATTTCCCTTAAAATGTAATTCTACCTTTTAAATCTACTGTAATTTCCTTTCATCAAAGCATTGTAATCTGTTTTTATCATCAATTAAATCATCATTTAGTTTTCATAATTTGTCTTTCATTATTAAGCTTTTATAAATTCGTATGTCAACAATCACTGTTCCATAAGCTCATTCAAGCTCTTATTAAGCTCTTCCAGTCTATAAGCTGGAATTGAGCTCTTTAAGTCAAATTAATTCTACTTAAACTAAATAATCAGTTTACCTATGCTTAATGGATTTTGGACTTAAGGAAGGGGAGCTAGCCTTGGAAGAGCTCCCATGGACTTTACTGGCTTATCTTAGGATAAGCCAGAGCTTGTAGATGCTCATTTGAGCTTAATATAGCTTCTGTTTAGCTGAAGAAATTTGTAAGTTTTCATTTAAATTTATGTCTTTAAAATTCTTAGTGTAATTTGCTTATTTGCTTATTATTAGCTTAATCATCTATCTAGTTGCTTATTTGTACTGATTTCTACTTAGTTGTGCTTATTAATCATATTTAGTCATCTGTTTTTAGCTTTTATAATCTTGCTTTAAATATTTTACTTTTTGTCTTAAAAATCATAAAAAAACAAAAAAAAAATCTTAGCATAATCATTAGATCTTAATTTCCTGCTTATTTGCTTATTGTTATTTGATATTTAGGTTGGTAATAAGCTACTTATTATCTGGTAATTAAGTTTGGTTCACTAAAATCTGATTTCATAAGCCTAAATTGAATCTGACAATTTTTTAAGGAGTGTTTGGTTTAGAGTAGTTTGACCTCTAAAAGTCAAAGTAAATGGGTATTTCTGTTTTGGCCAGATTTGATTTCATCTTTAGTTAAGTTCTGATAAGGTTTAAGGCATTAGTTTTTGTTCTAAAACATTTTGTAGCTAATAGATTTGATCTGTGCACCAGGGGAGCTTTCCCTCTTTTCTTTGATAGTTAAAATCAAATCAAGCCTTCCTAGGCTTGGTTTGAGTTCATCTTTGTGTTCAACCACTCCTAGTGAGTGTGTCTAATACAGAGTTAACCATCTGAGTAACCTCCATCTGAGTAACCTGCAATTTAGATTCTTGCACCTTTGTCAAGTGCATCAGCACTAAGTAAAGTTAATTTTGTCTACCTTTTTGTTCATTTTAAAGTTAGTTAAAATAGGT